>JAFBJS010057614.1:54996-111496 GCA_016785265.1 Paraplagusia blochii
ATCACCTCATTCCTGATCCTGTCCATCCTTGTCTCTCCTAAAGAGAATCTCAGCATCTTTAACTCCTCCACCTCCAGCTCTGTCTCCTGTCTTCTGCCTATTCCTAGGGTCTCTAATCCGTCCATCATGGCTGGTCTCACAACTGTCCTTTAACAATGAAAACCTAGAATCCAGACTGTTTTTTTTATGTTTTATTCTGAACATGAGGTTAAACCTCTTTATAACATTAACAAATGTTAAAGTTTTTTATTCTTTTTCATGTTCAGATGGTGTGGGTGATAACCTGGCTGTCTGTCGTGGTCCTGAACGTGGACATGGGTCTGGCCATCGGAGTGGTTTTCTCCATGATGACGGTCATTTGTCGCACCCAAAGGTCTGTACAGTCTGTCTGTAGTTCAGAGAAACAGACCTCGCTCTTCTCGTGAAGATATAAAAATAAAGTCTGTTTTACGATGCAACAGGTCTGGGTGTTCTGTGCTTGGTCGAGCCAGTAATACGGAGATTTACAGACCGATGGAGAGACACGACAAAGTGAGGGGACATTCCTTACTTCACTATAATGTCATCATGTCCACTTCCTCGAGCTACATGGAATTTTAGCTTTTCTTATTCGAGTGATGTCCATAATTTCAGAGACCATGCTGGTTTCCTTTCAGTGCCATGAGGTACCAGGTGTGAAGATCCTGACCTACAACGGACCCATTTACTACGGCAACCGCAGCTTCTTCAGGGAGGAGATGAGCCGGCTGCTCGGCCTGACGCCGGAGAAGATCCGCAGCTGGGAGAAGGCCCGGAAAGCCCTGGAGAAACGGGAGCGAGAGGCAGCCATCAGCACCGTGGTTAGAAAACTGACCTGGAATATTGATAAGAGAGTTTTAGGAGGATTTTTAATATTAAGTTTTTAATATGTTTTTAATTATTTCGTCTTTCTTGATGACTTCGCAGGAAAGAGGTGTCGCAAATACATCCTTCTCCTCAGAAAATGAGTTTTTTAAATCAGGTAAGAGATTAGTTTTTTTTTTTAAAGTCGCAACAGTATACGGTGTCTAAAGTTGAAGCGTAAATAACTCCTGAAAAATGAATATTTCCTGTTTTTACAGAGACGATAGATAGTGACGTCCAGGCTGTGTTGATCGATTGCAGCAGTGTTATATTTGTTGACGTCGCTGGAGCCAGACTTTTCACACAGGTTTGTCCCAGGAAATAAGTTTCTTCTTCTTTTCCTTTTGACTTGTCCCCATTTCAGGGGTTTCCACAACGAGTCAACGATTTCTATCTCCCCCTGTCCTCTGTATCTTCTAATCTAAACCCAACTACCTCCATGTCCTCCCTCACTGCATCCATCACTCTCCTCTTTGTCTCCTACCTGGTAGCTCCATCTTTAGGATCATTCTTCTACCAATGTGTCCACTGTCCCTCCTCTGAACACGTCCAAACCATCTCAATCTGTCTTCTCTAGCTTTTTCTCCAAACCTTCCTGTCTATGTTGTCCCTCCATGGACCTAACTTCTGATAAATGAAATAATGAAATTGTGTTTTGGGTTTTTCTTTCCAGATGTGCACTGAATGCCAGAAAGTTGGAATTCATGTCTATTTGTCGAACTGCAATGGTAAGTACTGCAGTACACTAATACAACTCTGTAGTACTACATATCTCCAATGTCTGTACTTCTGTCTCTTCAGAGAACGTTCTCAGGATCCTAACATCCAGTGGTCTGATGAACTACATGAACCCCCAACATATTTTCGTTACGGTTCATGACGCCGTCATGTTCATCCAACAGCAGATGGTGAGGAGAAGTTTTCCTGATCATTTTGCAAAGTTTTTCAACAAAATTCTACATAAAATGATATGTTTTTATTTTATTATTATTTTACAGGAAAAACCTCCAGAAAACACCACGACTGTTTGGGTGTAGGGTCAGCGATGATGATGATTGTTGTGACACAGGACAGCACTGCCTTTACAGCTGAAAATGTTGTTATCTTTCAAGATTGGACAACATCGGCCAAGATCAGACATTCCTATGATTCAGGGTTGTCTGATAATATCAGCGGACCAATATTATTGGTCTCATATTATTAATTTATTATGCAAAATTTGTAAGATTGTTATCTGTTTTTCTTCTCCAATTGCCTAGTGCCTGGGTTTGGCCAAATTTGCTGGAAACGCACATAGAGTCCATAGACTTCAGTGTTTCTGTTTGGACAATATTGACCAAATTAGACATTGGGAAAAGTTTATGTTGGACGCTAGTAACATTTAAAGTTCTGCTGTGTAACATACTACATTATCAAACTGATGTTCATGATCATATATTTAAATGAACTCTACATATATTCGACAAAAAGCAGTCAAGGAAAGAGAACCCCTTGGGACAGTGCCATGCTCAGTAGACCTCAGTGGTAACCTAGCAGTTGGTGGATTCAAACCTGGAACCCCTTAGGACCCTAGTCTGGTTCCTTAACCACTGGGCCTAGTCTCGCTCAAGTCTTTGGTCCAACCTTTTCTTCATTTGGAGACTTTGTCACCATTCCAGATTTTCCCTCAATTTTTTTTTTTTTGGGGGGCTCTGTCAAGGTTTAGGGCTGCAGAAAAAGATCATAAATAAACCAAGTCATTCATGGCCTGGAGGGGCCTCAAACTGAGATGTTCACACACATCTTTGTCATATGTCTTTTATCTCTTTTGTTTGTATATGATGTGGCATTATTACTATGTGATATTTATTTGCCTTCTTCTCATCGTTTGTGGATAAATGTGCCTTAAGTGCAATGGATCATTGAAATCGTTTGTATATTTATATTTTCTTTTTTTTTTTTTAAATGCCTCACTACTGTAGAAAAGGTCATGAAATCTCCTCGCTGCCTTTAACCAGAAAAGTTTGTACCACTCTTCAGAATCTGCAATATTATTTTTAACAAATTTGTGAAACTATATTTCAATAAAAATAATTACATGGATGGATTGGATGGATAGTTGGTCATTTGATGTAGAATGTGATGCAGGTGTCTAGTTACTGTACAGTGATAGAATTAGAATATATGTTGTGCGGTGTGAAGTTAAATGTGATTCAAAATGAGGCTGAGGTTCTCTTTAGGAGAGACAAGGATGGACAGGATCAGGAGTGAGGTGATAAGAGGGACAACATAGACAGGACGGTTTGGTGATATGAGCTAGAGGAGACAGACTGAGGTGGTTTGGACATGTTCAGAGAAGGGACAGTGGATACATTGGTAGAAGAATGATTCTAGAAATGGAGCTACCAGGTAGGAGACAAAGAGGAGATTGATGGTTGCAGTGAGGGAGGACATGTACGTCATGATTATGAACCTTGACCGAATAGAAACAGACACAGTGTGAGTTCATAACCAGGACAAATGAGGTAAAGAAAAAGTAATTATTTTATTTACAGCCATGTTTGCTACTCAAGTTATTTATGCTTTTATTTTTTTCACCATGCATATTTTAAAGAGGCCTCTAGACACTTTACCCTTTGGGTTTTTTTCCCCTTCAAAGCTCAAGGAGTGTTTGACTAATTAGCAGGAAGTTGTCCATCCTCATTAAAACCTGCTCCATTAGACTCTGGCCAAATGTTCACTCACTCAGCTACAAACAAATATGTATTTTTTAAACCTTTAAGTACTGGATAGAGCTGAAGGGTAGAGTCTGTGTTTGGATTTTATGTGAACATTATTTTATCTATAGTTCTGGTAAATTGGATTTTAGTTTTCTAGACTTATAACCCTATGAACTGGGACTTCATTGTTCAGTATAGGAAAAAAGCACGGACAGAATTTATTGGAACTCATTGTTAAAATCAATAACATCCTTTTCCATCCATTTGTTATGTTCGTGTATTATTTCTGAAATTATTATGGTCGAAACAAAACTATTTTGTCATAAAAGGCTCAGTAAAGTCGTTATTTTATACGGTACACAACGTAGCGTTATGGGCTTTTCCTTTGCCGCCATCTTCTGGTAACATTCAAAATGACAACTTCTGCCTTGAACTCCCCGTCTTCACGACTCTTAAAAAAACAACATTTAATTATTCATATTTTATCGTTTCAACAAACGTTATCTTTACAAAGATTTAGACAAATGTTTTTATTTTCTTTATTTTTTGGGTTTCAATCGAAATATCAGACCAATTTTTGAAGATTTTAACAAAATACAATAAAAAAAAAAGCTGGGCTCGAACGAGCGGTAAAAATTGCTGAAGCACTTATGATATCAACCATGTGTGTCCAACCTAAGGCGTGTGGGCCAAACGTGGTCCACTAAGTTATTTTGTATGGCCCATTGTAGCTTACAAAAATATATATGTCTATGCAGCAAAGTTTCTTTATCTTGATAAATTACATGTTGATTTATTACACGGCAGTGGAAAATAATATGTATTTATAGGCTACCATTAAAATGTGTTGACACCATTGATATAAACACAGGAAATGTATTTTGATTCAATACAGAAGGTAATGCACTGTCTTTTATGCATCAGTGGGTATAACAAAATGATTCTTTTTTTCTTTTTTTTTAAAAAAGTGAAAAATAAACTTAAAAATTTACTTTCTGCTACTTTCGATTTGAGGATAAAATTCTGGAATAAAAATGTCAAGAATTTCAAGTTCAAGCAGGTTATAAAACAAAAACCATTTTCACACAAAAGAACATTTCCATTTTAAACCTCACTAATATCACACAGTAAACTAAGTACACTTTCCATAATTTATATGCATCACTAACCAATGCATGTACTCAAGTTTTACAGCAGGGGGCGTCAAAGTCTTCAAACATACACAGCGGCTGACATGCATCTTATTTAGAAATTAAATGAAAAGATCATGGAAACAGTCAGAACTATGTACAGTAGCACTGTTTAAAACAGCAGTTTGTCTTAGAATGTCCTCAGGGACAGACCAAACTCAAATACAAGAGACAGTAAATACGTTTTTTTTTTGCTGAGGACAGTTGTATTTTTACAATTACGGATCCAACCAGATCTGCTACCAGTCGAACATAGTAAAATTATTTTTTGGTTTAATGACTATCTCACATGGAGGGAGTTAGGAGGCAAGATGTGACCCACATTCGCACAATGCCCTGGACAACTGCATACTACATACCACTGGAGTGGCTCAAAAAGTTTGGTCCTACTTTGACTACAGCATGTCCTTTTGCTACGACTGTAAACAAAACATTAAAAAAAAGTGCTGTCACCGAGTTCCCTTTAGTGACAGCAGAGGGCAGCAGACCACTTCTCCACTAAAAGAGAGCGCGAATAAAAGGTCCCTTTGCAGTCCGTCATGTTTGTGGTCAGTGGTTGGCCTCAGTGACTGGACATACACTTAAACCTGTTCCTGAAGTAGAACGTTTCATCGTGGAGGTTTTTATTGACATCGGAGGAGGAGTATCGGAAATTTTTATAGGCTTTTTCTGTGTTCGTTTCAGTCCAGGGAAGCTTGATCTTAGACGCGTGGTCGATGATGACATCACTACAGGAACCAACATGCAGAGTGCCGAGACCATCGATGAAGAACTCTGCAGCCAGAGAAGAAAAGATCGTTATTGACGACATTAGGGAAGTCCGATATTATTGGATGGCTGATATTAGTGTGGTTATGTAATATCCATAAGATCACTATTCTTTTTCCTCCTATAATGAAAATCTGATAACACAATGTCTTCATTTTGCAAATGTAGCTGGAATATCACATGAGGTCCTGAGCTCAGTTTTGGGGCTGCAGAAAATCGGAATTATATTAAAATCGGAAAATGTTTGGGCATTCAGCAATGTCATATAGACCAGTTTCCAACATTTTTTGGCGCCACGGACCGGCTAAATGTCTCGTACTAGTTACACAGACTGGTTATTAAGTTGTGGCAGATAAATACCCCTTAATAAAATTAAATTCCCGGTGTTCTAAAATATTTTCCTACCTATAAAATCTTCCTACCTGAATTAACTGTGCATGAGAACAACAAGGATTTCTCAAGTGCACACAGCCTATAATTTTCTGCTACCAGAGCGGTATACAAGGGTAGAATCTTGTATCAATGACTGTGCATCGTTTATTATTGTTTTCACTGAGAAAATATTTCCTAATCAAATATAGTTGCATTATTGATGATGGAATCCTAGCCATTCTATTGGTCAGATCTTTTGTTGATATGGTTATGGATCAAGTGGAAGTAACAGCCAGATGGGGCCAAAAGGAAACATTTTTCTGCGAGAGCACCAATTCCCCCACGGACCGATACCGGTCCCCGGCCCAGTGGTTGGGGACCACTTACATAGACAACATAACTCAACTTTGATGTTTCTATCCCAACAGATGTCGCAACCAAACTTGCAAACATTTTTTTAGATTCTCCTACCCAGATGGGCTTGTCGTGCCAGTTTCGGGTTGAAGCCCACTTGCATCATCTTGTCTGTCCGTGCCATGAAGAAGTTAATGACAGCGTCAGCTACGACACAGTTGGGAAATCCCTCAATGACGTGATGGTAGCCCTTTCTGATGTGTAGACAGTCACCCTCTTCTCCACCTTGTTCCACTGAAATAGTGTGACGGTAATATGCAGTGTATCTGGTCACCTCCCGGACAGCGCCACCAACCTGAAGGAACGGGTCATGAGCTCAGATGTGAATCACTTGACATGTCACTGCCTGGATTTGTCATCGTCAGGTGAAAGTGTTTTGTTGGCAGCAGGTGGAGTACGATTCAAACATCTCACCAGATCCAGAGTAGTCCTCTCCAGTATGTCCACCATCTTCTCCAACTTGGTGTCCGCACTAAATATAAAGTCATCGTCCACCCACAGAACGTATTTGGTGGTCACTTGAGATACTGCCAGGTTTCTTCCCGCAAACCAGCCCTGTACAAAGCACACAAGGTCACAAGGTGAAGCCACAAAGACTCTTCAACCCAAGAAACCTTTGGTGGACCAAGGAACAAAATGTCAAACCCAATGCTCTTCATCATTTCTGGGTGAAATGCAGAGAGGCAAAAAGTTTTGAAGGACTACTTGCAACTCATTTGGTCGGGTTGAGAGATTTATATAAGTAAAATCCTGCCATTTTTGTCTGATGTTAACATTTACCGATACCCATATTCCCCAAACACACAACGCCCCGTGAAGTGTTAAAATCCCACCCCCCCACCCTCACATGACCAGCTCCTTGCAGTCATTAAGAACTAGTTTTCTATCCACAAAAAACTCCAGACCACAAATACTAACTGTAGCATCGACTATCGTTGTTGTCCCTTTAAGATGACATCATTAATCACAGTTAAAGTGTAAGTAGAACAGATGAGGAAGTCCAGCGTATTTGCAGAGGACGCTGCTTTGTAGCATTCGATTTTGAATATCAGTGAAAAAAAAAAAAAAAAAAACAACAATAGTGATACGCTCCGATATTAAAAAAGGTTGTTGATATCTGCCCGATAATATCGGTGGACCGATATATCGGTCATCCCTAGCGACAATCCTTTTCAGAGTCATGATACAAATGTTTGATGATGTATTTGAGTGATGATGTCACACCCGTCCTAACATGAGCAGTGTGTTGTCTGCGGCCATTTTGCATGACATTGGCATAAAAAACAAAAACAAAAACCATCACAACATGTCAGTTCCGCAAAGTAACACTAATCCCCTACTGATTAGGAATGGTAAAGGGGTATCAAGAGTAACCTTTAGTAACGGTCAGCGCGAACAAGTATATCAGCTTTCTATACCAACATATTTTGGGATCGAGTATAAACACAATATAATTACTCGCTTGCCTCGCTATTTTCCCCATAGTGGCCACTACTACCGTTTTCTCATTCAATTTGGAATTGAATACCGAAGTAAGTTATTCGGGATTCTATCCCGTAATCCGCATTCGACTTTCAGTTTAATTCGGTATTCGCTGCACATTCGATATCCGCTTTGCATTCACACACGATAAGGGAGCGAATGTGCATTAGTCTAACCATATTTAAATGGTCCAGTTTTAATTTGATCACGTGGTTAATATGAGAAAAGCGATGAGAAGGCGACACAAAGAACGAATGAAGATGATAAGGACAGAAAACATGAAGTTTTTTGTAATCCTGTTGCTAATAACGCAGCAACATGTAGCGGTTAACAAAGAGATAAACACAGGCATATTCACACACGAGCTAAACACGTGTGTGAAATCACGGTGTATTGAGCACAAGCTCGTTAAACTAATACGGGTGTTGTGTTCACACACCCATGGTGAGTGACAACCGTTTTACTTTTTACTGATTTACACCCGAATTAGTTAATTCAGTATCAAAACCCCAGACTAAAGGTGGATTCGTTTATGCGCATTAGTTGAGGAGCGAATGCGAATTAGTTTGTAATGTGAACGCAAACGAGGAGCGAAACTGGTTTCGTGTTGCAGCAAATACCGAATTAAGTGCCAATGTGAAAACGGTAACACACAACGGCAACAGTAACACAACAACTTTTAAAACCGATATCAACATTACAGTTAGCAAACCAGTGGCGTCACTAATATTTTTTAGACCGTCTTTTAACTCTCATGTGGAAAAGGTAAACGAGAGGAAAAAAATAAAATTTTTATTTGTTTTTAGAGGCTTTAAATTTGAGACAAAACCATTCTTAATAGAAAGATCTATTTACTTGATAATATACATTTTTCTCAATTCGTCCTGCATGACAGGGATTTGGGGAGTTATTATATCTTAAGCTGGAATGAGTTTTATGTGCATCAAGATAATGTTGATTTGGTTTTTGGAAAAAAAAAAAAAACCCAGGACAGCAAGAGCGCTTAAAGCAGAAACTCAAAACACAACTCCCAACTCAAACCAAAACCTTTGAATCAAACATTGCACGCACACACACACAGTCTCACTAACCAAACAGCACTGACTGCCACAGTCCACTTATATTGCCCTCCACTCAGGCTGATTACACCCAGCTGTGTGAAACCACAGGTGTTGCTAATGGACTGTTTTGAGTGCATCAGGCCAACAACACATGTGAGCTGACCATGTTTGATGACTTGGATCAGAAAAGCAAGTGAAGAATAAAATACCACAGGTAAACTTTCTTACCTTAGCAAAGGGCATGATGTATTGGTCGACGTGAGGCCTTTTCACGGGCTCAGGGTGTTCATTGTCATCCGCTATCACAATTTTGACAGTGGGATAGTAGAGACGGATGCTGTCGATCAGATCTTTGAGTTTGTCGTAACGTAGAAATGTCTTGGTGGCAATGGTAACAAGATTGCTGATATTGTACTCTGTAAAAGTAGAATAATACTTTAAAAAAAAAATCAAATGTCTTATTCATAAACTATAAATGTGGACCAACCTGTTTGGTGTCCAGAACTGTAAAGTCTGGGCATAAGTCCATGTCCAACTTTAATGTTGAAAAAAGCTTGACGACTTTTCGTTGCAAATTTGACTGTAAATGAACCAAACATACACATCGGTTGAGTCAAATGTTTATATCGTTACTATTAAACTCTTTCACTTTCTATCATGTTATATTATTTATGTCATTATTTCCCGAAAGATACTCCCGGGGGATTAATGAAGTTCTATCTAGTGTGGACAAAAGCTTTTGCTTTACTGTAAGAACAACAATGTATGACTCATACATAAAATCCCAGCGTACTCTGTGCAATTCTGCCCAAGTTTTGCCACTATTTTTCGGTTGTGCAACGATCGGTGATCGGGACAAATTTTCGGATGCAGTGTTAGCAAGGTGACAACAAGCGATTATCACCTCACAATTGATTCCTTTAATATCAAACTTCTTAGAAATCCTGCTGAATTACCCACGATTTTTACCTCAACCTACCACAAACATATTGAGATGAGAACAGTAGGGAGCAGCATGGCGTCAATGTTATCATCTTTTCTTTTATGCGTCCGATCACACAATGACAAAATTGCCATGGAAATGATGTTTTGTTTGCTATGCATTATTCCCATTGTGTACACATAAAAACTGTGCGCTCTCCCAATACTGGCTTCTCCTTCTTCCTCCTCCTCATCTTTATTTACATGACATTATATTACATAACATTACAAAACATTTGGCAGTGGCTTTTATATAAAGCATTTCTGGCAGGTCATTCAATGTGAGCACACAAACTGTGACCTGAGACACACAGATGGCTGATATCATATGGTATGTCCATGATGTAACTAAATTCGTCCCGCATCAATTGTGTACTGGCCAATATATAGTTCCTATATGCAGCACTAGTACTGTAGGCTATCCTTGCCAAGCTTTCAAGCTAACACCTGCAACATTTTACTTTTATGACCCCCGGGTGGCACTGGCACTGTTACAGACACCGTTTTCTCATTCAGTTTGGAATCAAATACCGAAGTAGGTAATTCGGGTTTCGATCCCATATTAACTGATCCGCATTCGATGCACTTTCACATTCAGTTTAATTTGGCATTTGCTGAGCATTGCATACCCCCATTGCATTCACACACAATAAGGGAGCGAATGCGCATTAGTCTAACCATGGTCCAGTTTTAATTTGATCACGTGGTTATATAATGAGATCTCCTTAATATGCGGTTTTATTCAACATGGATTCTGTCAACAAACGCACGTGCAAAAGAAATGGAGCAGGTTAAAGAAAGATCAAGGCGACGTATGAAAGCGATGAGAAGGAGACACAAAGAACGAATGAAGAAGATAAGGAGAGATATGAGGAAGTTTTTTGTAATCCTGTTACTAATAATGCAGCAACATCTAGCGGTTGACAATGAGATGAAGCGCTCCCGTAGCATTTTATGAGCTCGTTAAACTAATACGGGTGTTGTGTTCACACACACACGGGGAGTGACAACCATTTTACTTTTTATTGCTTTCGGCCCGTATTAGTTCATTCGGCATCGAAACCCCCGACTAGAGGTGGATTCGTTTATGCGCATAAGTTGAGGAGCGAATGCAAATTAGTTTGTAATGTGAACGCAAACGGGGAGCGAAACTGGTTTCGCGTCGCAGCGAATACTGAATTAAGTGCCAGTGTGAAAACGGTATATGTTATTTTCATATTGACTCTGTGGTTTGGATTCAATATGAAATATAACAGGATGTGTTGCTATCTGCTAGAAGGTGAGTAGCAGATATGGTCCTGTCTGTTTCGATGTTGTGAAGAATGAAACAACTGCAGAGCAGTGGAAAAACCCTAAACTCTGTAGGTGTTACCGTCTGTATGCAACAAGACTGTATACAAATGTGTGCACCAAAGTGTTCTTTGGTCCAGTTCTGTATGTAATCATTGCACTGAACCTGCTTCTGCAATTAAACCCATTGACTTGAGTTTTGACTCATAGCCTTTTGTGTGGTAGGAAACTTGGGTATGAACTAACAGCTATCTTTAACGTCCTTTTTACAGAAAAGTTTCCTGACAGGCACAAAAGCTTTCATTCTTTCAACGAGTCGGATTGTTGACTTGCACAAGCAAGGCCTCTTGCATCTTGCCATTGCTGCTTGGATGCTTTAAGACAAACTTCTTTAAACTTATTAAAAAAGATTAAAGAAGAAGCCCTAGGCCCTCAAGGCTGCCCACTGTTCACTTTGATGATGGGTAAAGCACAGAGGTCACATTTTGTTGTGTGCAGTGGTGTGAATCACAATGTCACAATGACGAGGAGTTTGCTTTCCTTCCTTCCTTCCTTCTTTTTAATGGCACAAAGGTTTGCATGAGAGCATTAGAAGGACATTAGAAGTTTGATTCTCTGATGTGAAAAAGAAATAAAACCTTGGCTGTCTTGATGTCTTCCACCATTAGTGACATGACGAAAAGATCCCACCTGAGATGGTTTTTGCAAAGAACAGTGGAGGGGAGCCATCATGATCTGGGGTGCTTCTTTCGTCAATGAAACGATAAAACTTCAGGTTGGGCAGTGGCGCCAAATGGAAGCCAGCTAAGTTCCCTTTCCTTTAAGAACCCTTCTTTGGGCATAGGATACGTATTTGGCCCTGATATGTATGTATTACCAATTTACGATAGCTGGGCTCCAATACTTCTCCGATAGCTTCTCAGGCTGCACAACTTGATGCCCGTCCTCCACCTCCGGCTTTACCACGCTCCCTGTGGATATTACTTTCCCGTCCTGCCAGAGATACTTTCACTCTCCCCAGAACATTCAAGAAGACATCTAAAAAACAATAGTCTTTTGAGAAAAGACTTAAGTCTTGGGACGTGGAAAGTCTTGCTGGAGTTCCTACGGTCTCCTCCGTTCTAACTATTAGCCGTCCTCCAAAACCTAATCACCAGTTTTTAAATGACTTTGCCATTCTACGCACACACCTCTCCACTCTTGCACCAAACAATATAGGGCTGAGAGATTTCAACATTCACTTGGACAATCTCATTAACCCTCTTACCAAAGATTTTACATCCTTCCTGAACAGCTTTGGATTTCAACAGTTTGCTAACAGACCTACTCATACCCAAGGTCACATCCAGGACTTAATCTAAGGGCATCAACGTAGACTCTCTCCCCCTCATGGACATTCACAATATAACTACCCCTGAAAAACTGGTCTTATGTTAACATATACATAACTCCCCCGTGCTTCAAAAAACGAGGTCTATTTCCTTTTCCCGCTCCACACCCTGTTTACCCTGAATCTTGACCATCTCTGCTGTACTCAAGTGCATTATGTAACTCACACATGTTTTTAATTAAAAATTCCAGAAAATTCTAAGCATTTCAGTCCATAATCCAGTGTTGACACTACTTTTGCAATTCCCCCTTCTGCCCACTCGTTCTCCTTAGTCTTAGATATCATTCGCTACTCTAAACTCCCTTAATGCCTTAGTTAAAGCCTGCCTCCCTTTACTGGTCCCTCTCATCTCTGCCATCATCCACTCCTCTCCCAACACTGAGACTGTTCCTATGGCATTTAAACCTGCTGCAACATCCCCAATTTTACAACATTCTGAACAAACTCCAACACCCTACGTCCATGTTACAATCTCTACTTTATCTCTAAAATTCTCAAGGAACAACCTTTATGAACTTCTAATCTGGTTTCCGTTCCCTCCATCAGAAACTGACCTCTTTAATGACCTGATGATCTCCTGATGGTAGCCTCAATTTCCTCAACCTCCTTGACTTACATGTAGCTTTTGCCAATATTTGCCATTGCACCCTCCTCAATACTGATGAGATTATCTTCTATTGGTATCACTCGCTCCTCTAAACTTGTTCAAATCAGTCTCAGCCTTCCCATAACTTCTGGTGTGCCCCAGGGCTCGGTCCTGGGCCCTGTCCTCTTCATCATTTATCTTCTTCCTCTTGGCAACTTCTGCAAATACATTTCCACTGCTACACAAATGACACTCAGCTCTACCTTGTTAGCAAACCCACCTAAAGGCTTCATTGCCTCATTAAAGAGACACTACGTTGTGGACGTCCTCAGTCATACAGATAACGTGTAATAGATAGCACAAAGAGGCGACCAGTTACCGTTTTTTTTAACATATTGGACGTGGACTGAATACTCAAACACGAGAGGTCATCCGGTCATTCTTCAAAATACACATTGTTCAGCATCAAATAATAAATAAAACAGAAATAGTGTTAGTTACGCATTATCTCTCTGCAGCACGGTACCATCAACCCATGGACTAGTACCTGTCCATGGCCCAGTGGTTGGGTACCACTGGCTTAGCTAACAATGCAATTATTCACAAAAGAAAAGTAAAAAAAAAGTCAAGAACAATAAAGTATATGTGTATGCAAAAAATAGTATTTGTCCTGCTATCTATGGTACAACAACTTTTTCAAAATGTTCACAACTAAATGGTACAGAAAAATGTGCTGAACGACTTATAGAAAATGCTTCCTTTGACGCAATTTTAAAAGGGTAAAATCTAGGGTAGCAAATTATTGTCTCTACCAGCGGGAGGCAGCAGTGTCCCATTGTGGTGGTCATTCTCACAGGACTCAAATGCGAGCAGCTCTGTGAGACTTCAGCGAATCAGTGAATACCCAGTGAATATGTTGCAATACCCAGTGGAAAAGACCCCCCGACATTGTCAGACCTTAATATTGACTTACTGCAGTGCTTCTCAATTATTTTCTGTTACCCCCCCTCGCAAGAAGAATACAATTTGGGGGCCCCCATCACCACCCACTCTCCCCCGCAACTGTAAATAATAGCATTTGTCTATAAAATAGTTCTAGGTACACATCTGCATAACATCATATCCTTGTTAACAGAAAGAAAACAGAAAGAAAGAGATACAGTTCAACTTACAAGGATGTGCAATTACACTCTATAGATCACTGCTGAATAAAAGCATGTTCACCGGAGTCACACGCCCACATCCTGTTCAGACATTGCTCAGCTACAACCACTGAATCGTTTTTTGAAAAATTCCAAAGACTTTCCATCAGAAGGCTTTCATCAGCTTTGTGGTGTAATAAACCAACCGCTCAGAGACCAATACCTGACTGCTGTTCTCTTGTCTGATAGGGCTATAATGTAGTCAACTTCTAACTCACCACATTCACGTGTGAATGTAAAATGTTGACATTGACAGTTGAAATACTACTTTATGGATGTGCAAAGACGGATAGAACGTTGTTTGAAGAGCACAACACGTGATAAGAAAAATACGACACTGATAAAAATCCATCACGGTTTGTTGGTTTTCAGCTCTTTAAATCTCTGTCAAACAAAGGAATTTAGGTTTGGGGCCATGGAAGAGATAATGTCTAATCGGATGTCGTATTAATGTGTTTATTTGCTATAGTTTGTTGGACTTGTGTGAGTTAATGTAGGTTAATATTAGGTTAATGTTAACTTTGCGATAGCAAAGTCAAGAAACAGACTGAAGGTCATTTACTGCTGTGTTTTATGGTGGTTAAGCTAATGAGTAGCTACCCTGGTTGACTCTATACCAGGGTTATAATAGTTTTGGATTTCTCAGTGTAGTTTCGTTTTAGTTAGTTTTGCCTTTTAGCACATTAGTTTTAGTTAGTTTTAGTTTTTCGTAAAAGCAACTAATTTAGTCTTTGTTAGTTTTAGTTTTGTCCAAAATGTTTAGTTTTAGTTTAGTTTTAATTAGTTTTAGTTTTCGTTTTAGTTTTCTGCGAGGTTCGAACAAAGACGAAAACGAGGGGTAGTTCATTTCTAATTTCAGTTAGTTTCAGTTAGTTTTGTTAGGACACATTTTCATTTTAGTTAGTTATAGTTTTTTTAATTAAATGATAGTTTAGTTAGTTAGTTTAGTTAGTTTCAGTTAACAAAGAGTTTTTTTCAGTGATCGTTTTCGTTTTTTCGTTAGTTTTCGTTAACGATGATAATCCTGCTCTATACACATGGAACAGGATACTGTGCAGGACGAAGACTGGCCTAACTTTACTTTGTAGATGTGTTTTAAACACGCAACAATGGTTTACTTCTATTTCTACTGTTTAAATAAGCTGATCCATGTTTGTCAAGAGGGGGGATTCCCACCCCTCACACCTTTGGCTGTCAACAAATAATTGCAAGGAAGAAGTGTGTTTTCCCCCCTCTGTTTTTATTTTCTAAAGCAGTAAACTGGGTTTTGCTTTAGTGTTAAAATCTGTTAATATCTTGAGTAAATAAAACATGTTAATATCCATCTGCCAGACATTTTCAACATCATGCTGCAGACATGATCCTGGAGTTAATCAGTCTACCAGGTGAAAACCTACATACAAACAGGCACCTAAAATCATCATTCTGTCACAATTTCTCTTCCCCAAATGACATGCTTCAAACTTACATCTCATCTGATATGTTAATATTTACCGGTGAAGGTGCACAATTTCTGAAAATTTATTGATTTAATATAAATATTTGGGTCCGGGAAATCTTTTTGTTGTCTCGCATCTTAGATTTGGTTACTGACTTAGTGACAAGTTTCTGATTTGTTTGATACACAAATCAGCTTCTCAGACCAGACCAATAATTAACTCAAAAAATAACACCACATCCTGTTCACACATTGCTCAGCTACAACCACTGAATCGTTTTTTGAAAAACTCCGAAGACTTTCCATCAGAAGGCTTTCATCAGCTTTGTGGTGTAATAAACCACATTTGACTTTCAACAACGATCAGATCCCGTTGGAACCGGTAGATTTTTCTGCAGGTTCACACAGAACATTTATTCTGATGCAACACTTTCAACATATATAAGTCTTTAGTGCTTAAATCTGCAGAACCATTTTCTTACGGAGGTTTTAAGCCCTGACATGCAAACGAAGTGACCATAGCCAATCTCGGCCAACTTGGTTATTGTTGTGTGAATTTACATAGGGTGCTTTTCAATTCAAAATAAGATGCAAATGGTCGTACCTGTATCTGCCGTCTTTGGATGGAAAACTGTGTTTCTGTAGGTGACAAATTGAAGCTGCCTGTTCAGATTCTCAAGGAGAGAACTGGACAAGTTCATGTGCATCTGTCCTGCTCCTGCCACCAAGACTTCGTCCACTGTAGCAGCAACATCGAACACACCAAGGGTTGCAGTTAAATACACCTGCCATATAAGGTACACAAGGCGTAGGGTTAAATAAGTTGTTGTTATTTATGTAAATGAAATGAAAAACTAGAGAACACAGAATACTAAAAAATCCATTACCACATGCTTTGGTTTGATTTTTTCTTTTAAAGCCAAACCTATAAAAATGAAGCAATATCACAGTTAGTGATTCCTGAAACAAAAAAAAAACAAAAGAAGGTAAGAAAATAAAAGAATCAATGCTCTTTTATTGTTTGTGTGTAAAACAGGTGACAAACATGTTATTACCAGGAATAAGGATCGTTTTTAGTGGTCGTACTGCAACCCCCTGAGTGGGGTACTGCAGGGGACTGTTGGCCTCAGTGATGATGAGTGCATCAGCCGGATCGTACGACCTTACAGCACAAAAAGACATTCAGACAGTGTTTAGACCGGTGCAAAACTTCAGCACCATTGAAAAACCTTTTTTCAACAATATCTGACTAACTCCGTGCACTGTTTAGATTCTTATTTTCATCTTGGTCTCCACTACTGGCACCCAAATCACACTACCCCACACTGTGAGCCTTCTTGTGGGTGGTAACCCAGGTGATATATGGGTTGGGCTAGCGCTATGCTCAGAGCACCTCAGTGGCAACCTGGCAGTTGATGGATTAGAACCAGAAGCCTTGCAGACAAAGCTCTGCCTCCTGAAACACTAGGTCACCACACCAACACTCTTTATTTTAATTAAAACCTATAACACACAAATTATAAGTATAAGTTTTTATCATTTTCTAAGAAAAAATCTGAGAAAAAAATTTAACTACTACTCCATTTGTTTTTATTATTTACTTTAAAACAATTGGCTCTTTACATGGGACAGTACTAGGGACGTCAGAATAGGCTTTTTTACCATCTGGTATTTCTACTCGCTGGTAACAAGTATTGTCACAGAGAGAGTGAAGAGAGGTTTGCGGAAACAAAGCAATGCAAGGTGTTTGTGTGTGTGTTCAAGATGACCCTACACCACAATAAGGATTAAGCAGGACAGATCAACTCAACAGAAACTGACCAGTGTGTTACGCCAACAGCACATTTCAACACCGCCTTCTTCTTTCTAGTAATGCTACATCTCCCTTTATGGGTATTGCGCTATTGTCCTGTCTCGATGTTGCAACAAACAAAAATGAGGAAGATTGAAGATGACGCACAAACTTGTTGTATAATCTTTGGAGCTAGTCTAATCTATCTGGATTAGACTGACTTTTGCCTACTCTTATCCAGCCAGGATTTATATGGAATTCCTCAACCTTTCTGCAAATAATGTTCCAGCATGTCCAGCATGGTGTCCAGCGTGGAAGTTGGTTAAACTCGACAGACTGTTTCACCTCTTATCAAAGAGGATAAAGTTGAATAACTTCATAGATAGAATCTCTATCAGTTGTACCAGTGGTGAACACTGATCCATGTTACCAAATTCCACTGCACCACACCCACATCATATCAACCCTCCTGCAAGTGGTGAGCCAGTGCAAGGCATCAACTGCCCTAACTGGGATTCGATCTTGCCCAGCGAAGTTCCTAAGTCCAAAGACAATAACTCTCTCGCCCTAAATTTATTGTATGGAAATATAATAATTAAAATGCATTTTCTGTCTTTGTCTTAAAGCAAGGTACAGTCTGATCTGTAATAAAAGAGTGTCACCTAAGGTGAAGGAAAGGTTTATAAGACAGTGGTGAGACCAGCCACGATGTGTGGATTAGAGACACTTGGAATAGGCAGAAGACAGGAGGCAGAGTTGGAGGTGGAGGAGTTAAAGATGCTGAGATTCTCTTTAGGAGAGACAAGGATGGACAGGTGATTAGAGGGACAACACACGACAGGAAGGTTTGGAGTAAAAGCTAGAGAAGACAGATGGTTTGGACATGTTCAGAGGAGGGACAGTAGATACATTGGCAGAAGAATGATCCTAGAGATGGTGCTAGGAGGACACAAAGGGGAGTAGAAGAGACAGAGGACACAGGGAGATGGGAAACGTTGATAGTCGCTGTGGAAAACCCTAAATAAGGTACAAGCTGAAAGGAGAAGTTGTGAAGTCCAGTACCTACAGGGGGCAGTGGTGCACTAGTGGTTAAGGAAGCAGACTTGGGTCCAGGGGAGTCTAGTTGGTAAGTTACCACTGAGATGCACTCAGCAAGGCACTGACCCCCCATGATGCCCTGGTTGCTCCAAGCTGCCTACTGTTCAGCTTGGCGATGCTTTAAAATACACAGCTAAAATGTAATATATGTTGAGTATTTTGGTCGAAATGACAAGTATTTGCTTTCCTTCCTTCCTTTCTCAAAGGCGGTATATGATTGAACAGGAGGTATATGATTGAACAGTTACCTAACTAGGCTTTATTGCCTTTTATGCACAAACCCACCTCTTCTGGAAGCTGTTGTACTCTCGTGCTCTGTGGCGTTTCACGCCCTCGGGATCACGTTGGGACTCCAGAAATGGCGCATCCATGCTGTACGCCCACACTCGCGGAAAGAGCAAATCAGAGAATGGCAACTGAAAGGACTCTTTATCAGCCACACAAACGCATGAGTTTAGGGCCAGCTGACTGTCAGAGAGAAAGTGTCAGTAAGTCAATGAGGTAGGGGTACAAATGTCGCACAGTTGAGACTTAGTACAACTTAGATAACACACCGTGCCACCTCTTCTTTTACGTGGTAGCCAATCACATTGTTACCACTGGCGAAGTCCCTTAATTGTTTGGCGGCAATCTTTTCCAAGACACCCTTGTCCACGAGTTGTATGTCGACTGTTTTGCTGGTCCCACTGGTCCAAGTGTGAAACAAGGCCAGTAGCGCACTCACACAGAAAACAATCAGTACTAAACACTTCTTTTTAGTTTTTATCATCTGAAAAAAATAACACACAAAAAAAAACCAATGTTAACTAACAACAATGTAGCCAAATCCAGGTGCATTGCAATAATTATTTAGCTGGTACAGCAGGTTCCATATGATTCCTTTAAGAAATTAAAACATGTAATTGTAGAAGTGGCAGTTGGTGGCTTAGTGTTTAAGGGAACGGACTTGGGTCTGTAAGGCCCCTTGTTCAAATCCCCCTACTGCCAAGTTACAGTTGAGGGGCCCTAGGCATGGTATTGTCCCCACACACTGCTCCCTGTGCTAACTCAGCTAGCTGCCCCCTGCTGGCTCAGCTAGCTGCCCCCTGCTCACTATGGTGAACATCCTTTTATATTCACCTAGCTATATAAAAATATTGCTGTGGTGATAACGCTGAATAAATGATACATTGTATCTGATAATTCTCTCATTCCTTGATACAATGTTGTAAAAGATTTTTAGGGAACAAAGACAAGGAAACAATTTAGTTAGGTAATTGGTTTACTGTTCATAGTGAAGTCACTTTTATCGTATCATGAAGTTAATAATCACAAGACATGCAGAAGTTAGTAAAGCACCGTGACACAGGTGTGTCAGTAATATCAGTGCGAAAAATCCCCTATTAGTTTGATACTTGTCTTGGTAGTATACAAACGAACGAGCGTGTCAAAAGCAAAGCATTTATTCTCATACCAATGTTTGACTCCAGGCTAAAGGGCAGTGTCCCCGGAGAGGACTTGAGGACAGGTTTTTACCATAATTCTTTACAGTCTCATCAGTTTTCTTGTGTTGTTGACCAGGAAAAGACCTTTGGCACCATATAAATGTAACAATTCTATTTATTTTGTTTTATATTTCCATTGATATCAGGGGAGGCTCCACCTAACTGGCCTATCCTGACCGTACATGATATACATCTTAACATACACACATATATAAATATACAGTATATATATATATATATATATATATATATATATATATTCTTCTTCTCCTTTCGGCTTATCCCATTTTTTAGGGGTTGCCATGCAAAACAAATTTAGAATGTTGTTGGGGAACATAACCAGAGATTATTTCTGTTTTATATATATATGTACATATATATATATACACATATATATGTATAAACGAGGGATATCCGATATGAACTTTTGCCAATATCCTATATTCACGATATTCACAATATACAGTTAATTTCCGATTCCTATATTAACCAATAGCGATATATGTATGTGATTTCCTTTTGAATTATTGATTGAATTATTGTTACGGCTGACAGGGAATTCTATAAATAACAGTGTAAAAAAATTTAAATTTAAAAAAAATAAAAAAAAAAATACTTCAACATAAGTTACAGTAAAGAGCCATATTTTTTTTTACATTTTGTTTGAAACAGTCCTTTGTGCAGCATTTAAAGTAGAGAGATGATGTCAAGTGTTGGACAGTATAACTTGCCAAAAACAGTCACAACAATAGACAACTAAAAAAGGCACACAAACAGAAACAGAAAGAAAGACAGTAAACAGCACTCATCAAAGTGTAAATAAGCATTACATCATTGTCACAATGTAAACGATTCTTCTTCTCAAATGTTCGAGAAATAAGGATATTATAATATGGAATTAGGCCTGACAAAATTTTGCATCTTGCATATGAGAGAACGGCTGGTTATGCAGGACGATACATTCCATTATTTTTGCCCCCACCCTTGCATAACAAGATCCTTGCAGTCATTACAAATTACAGTTACAGACCGTGGACATTTAGTGTAGCATTGATGCATTGTTGTTGTTCCCTCAAGTGCGGTTTGATGACATCATTTATCATATGGTGTTAAAGTGGCAGGGGGGGGTTGTCCGGAGCTTTTGCCGAGACCTGGGCTTTGCGGCATCAAATTTTCAATATAAGTGAAAAAAAACTTTACAGATGCATTCCGATATTACAAATTTGACAGATATTGGGCCGATATTTCAGGCGGACCGATATTATCAGAATGTCAAACAAGAATGTTTGATGATCAACAACTTAACAAGCAGTACTCCTCACAATCTTCCTCCTCTGCAGGCTGGATCGTAAATTATAACAAACTATAAAACTTAAGCAGTACGCCTTACAGTGATGTTTTTCGTTTACACCATCTCTCAAGGTTGTAAATTGGAATGAAATATGAATGAATTGGTTGGCCGGACATAACGCTAACATCACACTGATATCATGAGGGAGTCCAGATGTAGAGTGTACCCCTCATTGTACCCCAGAGAAGATCCAGGATAGAATGGGGAGATCAGCTTGTGGCCATGCGGATCATGAATCTTAGGGGAATCCTGTATGAAAAGTGTTTATTCTTGTGTTAGTTATATTATTCTGCCGTTGTTTGTTTACTGCTACTCCCCACTAGGGGCAGTCTTGGCCTAGTGCAGGGGTCACTAACTGGCGGACCGTGGTCCATGTCCGGACCCAGGGGTAATCCTGTACGGACCCGGATCTATAATCTATTTATACAGCAGATGAATTTGACGGGATAGTTTTAAGGTGCGCAGCTTTTTTAGTGTTTACGACCAACGCCATAGTAAACACAGGAAAAGCTGCGCCAGTATCAGGAAATAAACTGACCAAACCTGTACAGGTTAAATTATCCCACATGGCTGTCTCTTATACACATCTGCATGTGCCGCATTCCAACCACAGATGTGTATAAGAGACAGCCTCTAACCTTCCTCTTTTCCCTCTTTGTCTTAATCAATCTCCCTCCTCTGTCTTCGACCAACAGTAGTCCAATTTCCAACAGTTTGGCCTAGTGCAGGGGTCACTAACTGGCGGACCGTGGTCCGTGTCCGGACCCAGGGGTAATCCTGTACGGACCCGGATCTATAATCTATTTATACGGCAGATGAATTTGACGGAATAGTTTTAAGGTGCGCAGCTTTTTTAATGTTTACGACCAACGCCATTTTAAACACAGGAAAAGCTGAGCCGGTATCAGGAAATAAACTGACCAATCGTGTACAGGTTAAATTATCCCACGTGGTGCTTTTCAGCCAATCAACTCTCGGCATACTCGGCAGTTAACAGCGGCATGCAGAGTGAGAGGAAGAGAAACAGCCGCTACAGACGGAGACGTGGAGAGAGAGAGACAAGGAAAGAGGGTTCAGAGAAACTGAAAGTGTTTAATTGTTAATTGTTGATTCATTATGATTTGTATTGTTAATGGTTGAGATTGTTCTGACAAGGTGTGTTAAAGAAAAATTATATAACCTGTTGCTCCACCTTATTTCTCTTGAGCTTTATTTGAAGATGTTAATACTACTACAACATATATATTATATAATATTATAGTATACATAACAGTCGGGCAAGATGGACAAGATGTACAGGACCTTTATTTGAATAATTTTTTTCTGACTGGACCTCTTCGCGTTTTAGTTGAATACCCCTGGCCTAGTGGTTAAGAAAACGGATTTGGGGTTTCAGGTCCGAGGTTACCAACTGCCAAGTTGCACAAAATCAATAATTACTAATATGATACCTACTAGAACTGGTAGATCAGTAGATCTCTAAAGGAGTGTTGATAGATCCTCATCAATAACATACAAAAATAATAGTAATAAAAAAATAAAGATATAATTCTACATCAAGATGCTAATTCCTGCGCTAGAGTGAGAATCATATAAGTAGTGAGTCAGACAGTAAAACACATGTGAGAGTAACATATCGAGTTAATATGAGTAAATATATTTAGGTAGATCACTCCAGCCTGGTCATTTGAAAAAAAACATTTTAATTGTCATATTTATTATTAAAGGCTACAGAGGTGGGTCTTCAGAACCTGGCTCGAAGTCACAGAGATAAGGAAAAGACTGATATAAGCCAGAAAGACACCTACTGACAGGTTTGTATAGAAACTGATGTTTGGAGACACTAAGTCAGTCATGACTCCTGGTACTGAGACCTGAGTAATCGCCAGGTTCGGCCTGACCCCAAAGTTTGGTAATGCTAATTTATCTTCGTTCATACTTTGTTTCTTTTCTAATAATCTTTACTTTTTTGTGATTGTAACTATGATTAAATTATTGATCACTTTATTAAACATTTGAGAGCCGAATTCTGACGCCCTTCTTCAGTATTTACGATCAAAGTTCAGAAATCCAGATAAAAAGTTCACTACGTTACAGGTACTGAAGCAGAGAGTGTGACAACCACACACCCCACTCTCCCCTAGTCATGTAAAAAATGGTAATGGTTTCGACTGACTTACATAAGGGTTTGTATTATAATTCCATTTTTAACTTGTTATGCTTGTTATACTATGTGATAAATCCAGCAATACTGCAGAGTTTACAGCAGAGTAAACTTTAAGTATTCCTTCAATTGTTACTTTGTCAACTCTTTGTTATCAGTAGTTGTTCTTTTTCATTTAAACGTAATTTAATTTGTAAGAATTAATACAAGACACGGTATCATACATATTATAACGCCGCAGTGAAACGTCACAGTCGCTTCTTCTTGTAGCGGGAGATAATTCTATATTTGTCAAAACTATCTTTTATCTTTTAAGAGGTAAAAATGGAATAAAAAGGGAATAAAAAGGGAATTCTTTACTTACCGTTGCTGTTGTTGCTTCCTCGCGTCCTCAAACGAAGAGCTGAAAACAAGGCAATAAAGGATCCAAAACTATTAAGCTCAGCTAGTCCAAGGCTGGTCCGCTGGTTGGACTTTCCGGGTTGCCAGGTTCTTTGGTCTTTTCCGCCACGCAATAATATAAAACTCAGATGATGTTAAGAGATTAACCCTTTATATAGGGCACTCATGAAATTAAAAAAAACAACTTTAGAGTGTTGCTGGGGAACATAACCAGAGATTATTTCTGTTTTCAACATTTTCAAAATATGCCGTTGTCTTCAAAGACAATAAATGAAACAAAGTAACCGTATTTGGTTTCTCGCCCTTTGGTGGTAAAAAATATGTATATGTAAAATTTACAATAAAAACAACTATTAGATGGAAGGAACATGTATGTTTCACATTAGAACATCAGTTTTAGAGCATAAGTGCTGATACAGACTCCAACCAATCAGCAGGTACACTCAGGAAGGGGGCCATTTGTAAAGGGTGCGGAAATTACCAAAAACAGTCGCTTGCCCTAAAACGGGTTAAAGTTTAACAAGTGACCGTGAAATAACGACATGAGGTTAGTTAATATTACACAATTAAACTGAAGAAAAAAAAAACAGGTCTATGGGGAGTAGGTGACGAGATTCTAACTGAAGAACTGCAGGAATGTAAAAAAATCACACAAGGTTTTTATTTTTCATCATATTTCATCATCTCCAGTTACATCTTCTCGGGAAAAAAATCAATATAGATTATTTTCTTAAAAAACAAATATATTTTTTTAAATAATTATAATTATAAATAATTATCCGTAGCCAGTTTTGTTTTGACCTTATTTTTTTATTAACTTTATGTCAATCTTTAATAGTAGAAAAATGCCAAAATAAATTAGGCAATAATTTTCGGTGTTAAATTAAAATGCAAGTGAAAGTGGATCTAGTTTCACGTTAAATGTTTATATGAATATACACAGTCAATTTTATCATCGTACAAGCAAAGAAAGACAGAAATTTTAAGTCCTGGTTTCATCAGACTGTTCAGCTGTTCTAGAGTGACATCTAGTGGTAAAATGGGTAACAACATATCACATTTACAGGCCTGTTTTTTAACGTGATTCTGACTTTTCCTGTGAAATAAAACAAGATGAAATGACACAAACAAAAAAAGAAAACTAAAAAAAGACATACTGAGAAAAAATAGTGACAATAAAGAAAAATGATATAAAATGTACACATGAATATATAGTGGGCTTCGCCTAGTGGCCTTCTATCTATCTATCTATCTATCTATCTATCTATCTATCTATCTATCTATCTATCTATCTATCTATCTAGAAGTTCAGCATCAAATGTGGCAACTACGTCTGCCTGAGTCTCCAAGTTAAACAAAATCTGTTCGATACCCATAAAGGAATCTGACTGCATCCAATGTTATGTAAATTGAACAGGTGTCCTACACTCATGCAGCCATATTAATCCATTCAAATTCATTCATTCATCTACCTATCAGTCTCAGGGGAGTCACAACTGCCAAACAAATCACATTGTTCCATACTTTCCGTGAAGGTTATGTTGGTCGAGAAGGTGCTAAGCTCAGAGCACCATCCTGATGACATAATAAATAAAAGCATGAGGACATGGATGAATTCTAAAATAATGTTAGCTTTTTTAAATGTCAGCCAATAGGGAAATGCAGACATTGCAGGGGCAGGGCAGAAGTAGAATAGAACAGAATAGTCTTTTATTTGTATTGTACCTTGGAAGGTATGATAATGATAACAACATTGGTTATGGCATCAAAAGGCCCAACTACAGCTGTGGTTGCCATGTCTGCTTCATACTCATAAAATCAACATAGAAAAGAAGTTGCACATAGGCTTCAGATTCTGCACTAAACACCCTGGTATATGTCCCTTAAAAGTGAGATTCTTATTTTTTCTAGTGTGGAGTTCTGTAAAATTGTGGTTATTGATTTAACAAAGGTGTTTTTACAATAAATGTATTCATTTTATTTGTATCAAATCCAAGTTAGCATTGTCTGCTATGTTTTCAGTTGAGTTTTCTACCTTTTTCTGTTCATTCTACTGGTAGGTTAACTATAGCGGAAGTGGCGGCTACGTCACCACCTGGGAGCCAATAAAGAGGGGGCCTTTTTACTACGCCAGACTGCGTGCGGATGTAAATCCAAACGGAGGATTTTTTTTAAGTACCGCCCCGTTGACCGACTGCGCCGCTCGACTTCGAGCCGCTCGCTAATCATCTTATTCGACGACATCATTTAACGGGACAGAGGAAAAGCGGATCAATGTGAAAGACGCTTAGGACGTCATTTCCGGTAGCAGGTGCACGGGCTCCTGCAGCGGTATTTGTTGTCGCTGTCTTCGGAGTTATGGGGCATATTGTACCCACAAATGACTGACTCCCAAGCAGAGGTAAACAGCATACACTTAACGGTAGAGACGCTGTTTTATTTCCTTACGTGTTGATGTCCGTTGTTATATATAGAAAGCTTAAATCTGCTGTTCTGCACCAACACAACATGTATTTATATGTCTCTAGATGCAGATCAGGTATGAACATGGCCTGGTTTTGCTGTCACAGCACTTGGTGTCATGTGTTTCTGTGTCTAAACAGATCCAGAGTCTCTATTTGCATGCGGGGATCAATGGTAACTCAGTTGACTTTTTTCTCGGAATTACAGATGAATACAGATAGGGGTCAGAAGAAAAGCAGAAATGGCACCAACTGTCTAAGAAGTCTGCCTGTGTGTAGGCTAGTTTTTTCATAGTTAATTCGAAAAGTGAGCGTAAAAAACGTATTTTTTTAAAAAAAGCTGATTGTAAGGCAGTTAATCAAATAATCAGTTTTATTGACATTGTCTAAAAGTCACAAAAGGTAAGTGAAATAGATCTTATTAAAGGTAGTAATAATATTTTCGGTAAATGTTTGCCTGACAATAACTTGTACAGTCAAAACAGTCAAACAAAACAATGTAAAATAAATGTTACTACATTTTTTTAGCCAAGCCCAAAGATTAATACTAAGTTAATTTACTTTCTAATTGTACCAAACGTGTTGATTGTCTCCCCCATGGCTCTGTAACCCGACAGGTGTTTTAAAGATAAAGAAATCCTAGGACAAAAATGTTTATTCATTAATTCATCTTCATCACTAAGTTGTCAGCAGGTGTCATGGGCAGCAGTTTCCACGACTGCGACCCAAATCACACATCACTATAATGTGAGCCTTTCCTGCAGGTGGTGGTCAGGATGGAAGCATCATATCTGGCAACCGGTCTGTTTCTCACTTAACTGAACTTAGGAGACCTAAGCTAATCAACTTCAGCCTTTTATACTAATATGGTTAAACAAGTCTTCAAGTTAAACACATCTGCTCTATATTCATATAAGGATTTAAGATGTAATAGCTTTAATTTGAAACTAAACATATTTTCATCAATCCTGGTCTGGACATTAGGAAATTCATTCATCCTTAATCCAGTCTCCACGACTGCCACCCCAATCACACTGCACCATACTGTGAGTCTACCTGATGGTTGTGAACCTACTGGAAGTAATATGACGCAGATGCATCTGTTACCATCCAGGTCCAGTGTCTCTTACAGCCATTGAAATAAATCTTATTACTTTGTTTTTTTGTAGCTCTGGTGCAGCCTGGTCATCACACAGCTGGACGGTGTGTTAGTATGAAGGCCCTCGGCTCCAGATGGACCTTCTTCCTGGGCTTCGTGGTGGGCGTCTGCAGCTTCTACTTCTTCCTAAAGCAGGTTTGGTTTGAGCGGAGCTACCATGTGTTGTCAGAGGCCCAGGAAAAAGCCAGGTCTTCAGACTGGAAGAAGGACGGAGCGGCTCTCCTGAACCTGCTCCACCCTCACCACACAGGTGCTGTCTACTGTTGCATACGCTAGAAAATGTTTAACTCATGTACAGTCAAAACACACAGAAGAAAGGACTTCTTAAATATTGGGAATGCAAAGTCAAGTGCTGTGAAAGATTAACGGCTGTCTCCTCATAAAATCCCAGATCACTACATAGTGAGGAAGAGGGGATTGTGGGCAACAAAAGCTGATTGTTCTTGTGCACAACTATAAAACGGAGTACTACTTATCTGAATTCAGATTTTGTTGTATTTTTTGAGACCAATACCAAAGAAAAAATGCATGTAGATTAGAGTAAAAAGTACAAATTAGTCTGTTTGTCTAAGATTGGACAAAAATGTAACACTGTATAATTATATGTAATATTTAACACTATGTCTTACATAAATATTTTTGTTTGCAAATTGACATTTTGATCTGTAGTGAGAGTTGGCAGCAATTAAGTTAAAAACCTAGAGGTGGAGGTTTTTATTAAAGAGAGAATGAATGAAGGCCAATCAGGATGAAGGATGGAACAACTGGAGAAAAGAGTCAGGACTGCTCTGTGATAGAAGAGAGTCAGCTAAGGTGAGGGGGGAAATTACAGGACAGTTGTGAGACCAGCCATGATGGATTATAGACACTAGGAATAGACAGAAGACAGGAGACAGAGCTAGAGGAGTTAAAGATGCTGAGGTTCTCTTTAGGGGAGACAAGGATGGACAGGATCAGGAATGAGGTGATTAGAGGGACAACACAGACAGGAAGGTTTGGAGAAAAAGCTAGAGAAGACAGATTGAGGTGGTTTGGACATGTTCAGAGGAGGGGCAGTGGATACATTGGGAGAAGAATGATCCTAGGGATGGAGCTACCAGGTAGGAGACAAAGAGGAGATTGATGGATGCAGTGAGGGAGGACATGGAGGTGGTTGGAGTTAGAGTAGAAGATACAGAGAACAGGGGGAGATGGAAAAGGCTGAATTGAAGGGAAAAATGTTAAATAAATAATAGTCCATAATTAAAACTTATCTTTAACAATAAAAAAAATAAAAAAGCTGAGATGACATTGGCTGACAGTTTCACTTGTGTAGAGAAAAGAAGAAAAAAGGGTGGAAAGCAGAAAATTTGGCTGCACGTAATTTGACAATAAACCAATCTATTCCTGTGTGTCACCAGATGAGGACAGCAGGCTGGCAGACTTGTTGTACAAGAAGGTGCGCATACTCTGCTGGGTGATGACGGCGCCGTATAATCTCCAAAGTAAGGCCCGCCACGTCAAGGCCACCTGGAGTCGCCACTGCAACATTGTGGTGTTCATGAGCTCCACGGACGACCCAGACTTTCCAACGGTTGGCCTGGGGACCAAAGAGGGCCGCGACCAGCTCTACTGGAAGACCATCAAAGCCTTCCATTATGTTTATGAGCATCATGCAGACAAAGCGGACTGGTTCCTGAAAGCAGATGACGACACCTTTGTGGTGGTGGACAACCTGCGCTGGGTTTTGTCAAACTACACCCCAGAGCAGCCCATCTTCTTTGGGAAGCGCTTTAAGCCTTACACCAAGCAAGGCTACATGAGCGGAGGAGCCGGGTATGTACTCAGTAAAGAAGCCCTGAAGAGGTTTGTGGAAGGGTTTCGGACCAAGGTTTGCACGCACACCACCCCTGTGGAGGACCTGGCTATGGGGCAGTGTTTGGAGAAGATGGGTGTGCTGGCTGGAGATTCCAGGGACACGTTACAACGAGAAACTTTCCATCCATTTGTCCCAGAGCATCACCTGACAGGAAAGTTCTCCAAAAGCTTCTGGTATTGGAGCTACTGTTATTACCCAATTGTTGAGGTAAGACCTGAGTTCTATTTACGTGTGTTATGGTCTGTATTTCTGAAATGGGAAAATGAGTGGAGTCTAAATTGAACCCTTATCAAAATAAAATGTAGGTTATTTCACATATACACATAATTGTAAATATAGATATTATATACGCATAAATATCTATATTTGACAGGTAACCACAGTATTGTACAATATTACTAGAGGCTCCCGACTACGTAGCTATAACGCTCTGACAAGATCAAGCGGTTTGACGTCAAGCTTACCAAAATTGTACCTTTCATTTTTGGACCATGAGGCTCTTATTTTGGAAAGCATTGTGTACAAAGACAAGGAAACACTTCTCCGTCCCTGGGGATTTTATTGTATCAGAAGGTTTGTGTCCATCTGCAGTTTCACCAACAAATCTCAAATTCTGATACGTAATCTTCTTTGTGTGTGTGTGTGTGTGTGTGTGTGTGTGTGTGTGTGTGAGCATGTGTAAGGCGAAGGGACAGGTTTACAAGACAATTGTGAGACCAGCCATGTTGGATGGATTACAGACACTAGGAATAGGTAGAAGACAGGAGACGGAGATGAAGGAGTTAAAGATGCTGAGATTCTTTTTAGGAGAGACAAGGATGGACAGGATCAGGAATGAGGTGATTAGAGGGACAACACAGACAGGAAGGTTTGGAGAAAATGCTAGAGAAGACAGATTGAGATGGGTTGGACATAAACAGGAGGAGGGACAGTGGATACATTCGTAGATGAATAATCCTAGAGATGGAGCTACCAGGTAGGAGACATAGAGGAGGTGGATGGATGCAGTGAGCAAAGAGGAGGTTGATGGATGCAGTGAGGGAGGACATGGAGGTAGTTGGAGTTAGAGTTGAGGATACAGAGGACAGGGGGAGATGGAAATAATTGACTCGCTGTGGCAACCCCTGAAAAAAGGGACAAGCTTGCATGTCCAATTTTACCAAAAACAATAAAAACAGTTGTCTGTGCATGTGTGTGTCTGTGAACTAAAGGAACCGTATCGACCATCTTGTGTTAAAAATGTAAAAATATTACCCAGTATATGTCAATCCTTGTTTGTTTGTCACATTGAACCAAACACGCGCGTGTGCTGCTATCAAACACCCACTGCGGAAATAATGGCCAAATAAATAATATATTTGAACCCTGCGATGAGCGCATGAATGCAAATTAAATGAGTTCATCCTAAAGTGGATAATTGCAGCGGAGACTGAACCCCATCAACAAAAAGAAAATTGCTCAATTTGTTGTCGATGATGCAACTAATTTATTGTACTTTGCAATGGAAATGAGGCTGGTCCATTAGTGATGCTGACAGATGCTGCCCCTCGTCATCATCATCACCATCATCATCATCATCCATCCTCACCACCACATGAGGCTGTTTTGTCCACTGACCCTCGGAAGGGAAACACATTTTAGGCTCAATGTCATAACATGAAGGAGACTGCTGAGGACAGACTCTTTCTGGACTTGGAAATTCTTATCCAAGACCCAATCCATCCACCCACACCACCTATCTGACACTTGTTCGATTGAAGGAGCAGTATTTTCAGTCTATCTTGATACTCCACCGATGTTAACCCGTGATTATCAACTGACGGCTCTCGGGCTGATTCTGAGTCGCCAAAATGTCCAATCCAGGCCACAACAAGATTCCGAAATTGTACTCTTTGGTAACAAACAAACTAACTCTAACCCTAACCCTCATGACTGCCAGTGGCGCTCCACCCACAGGAAGGGCTCAGAGTATGGAGCAGGGTGATTTGGGTGGCGCCAGCTGAATGAAAGTATCTCTATCACCCCTGGTGGTCGCCTGTGGTATAGATGATCAGAGCCTGGCTGATTCATTTTCTCATCTGCTTAGACGTTACCAGTTTTGCAGGTGCATTGGTCTCCATGACTGCCACCCAAATCACACTGCTCCATACTGACTTATTCAATTTATTCGAGTCGTGTCTGGCCCTCAAGGTGCCTGTCTGGAGAAATTCTTCACTTCCGTCACAAAAGAGTTGGTGACGTAAAAGCTCTGCTCACTTTCTGTTTAGCGAGATGTCAACTTTAAAAAGAAAATTTGTTGTTAAAATAATAAATAAATAAATAATAATAATAAATTAGAACTATATTAATCAGTGCAGCTCAGTGGTAACTTGGCAACCCAAGTCCACTTCCTTAACCATTAGCCCACCAACTGCCCCAAAAGAAACAGGAGGCTATTGAACGCCCAGGGAGCAGTGTGCGGGGACAATACCATGCTCAGGGAACCTGAGCAGTAATCTGGCGGTAAGGGGATTCGAACTGGGGACCTTGTGGACCCGAGTCCCTTCCTTAACAGCTAGGCCACCAACTGCCCCAGTTGTTGTTGTTGTTGTTGTTGTTGTTGTTGTTGTTGTTGTTGTTGTTGTTGTTGTTGTTGTTGTTGTTGTTGTTGTTTGCACATCATTTTTATCACTATTGTTATGTTATTTATTACCCCATTATTCAATTTGTCCTGTACCAGCTGTGAAAACTAATCCATCTCTGGTGTTGAGACTGAACCTGGTTTTTCTTTCCTACCCAGTCTTGAGATTCAAGCCTCCAACTGGTTAGGATTAAAATGTTTAATATACAACAACCAATTGAAATTAATTTTTCCTAATGGTGTTGATTAAAATTCTCAGACCTTTAGGTCACGGTTTAGTGTGTAGTCAAGTTTAGTCACAAGAGTTTTTAATAGGGATGTCTCATAATATCAAGAATTATTATCAGTTTTCCCTCAAATATTGATAATCCAATGTCTGGGTTTTGTCAAATTTTCCAGTTCACACAGGATTTTGAGACCTTTACCACAGTACTTTAGAGCAGTGCTTCCCAATCTTTTTCTGTTATGCCCCCCCTAGCAAGAAAAGAACAATTCGCGCCCCACCAACCACTCTGAACCGCAACTATAAATAACAGCATTTGTCTATAAAATAGTTCTAGCTACACCTCTGCATAACATCGTATCCTTGTTTACATAAAGAAAACAAAAAAAGAGATATAGTTCAACTTACAAGGATGTGCGATTACACTTTATTGTAGTACGGCGGAAAAGAAAAGCATTTTCCCCAGGGTCACACGCGACCCCCTCAGCATCGCACCGCGTCCCCCCAGGGGGGCCCGCCCCACACTTTGAAAACCCCTGCTTTAAAGTATTGGATTATTCATTCCTTGGACAAAATTGGATATTGTTAAAATTGAACATCCCTATTCTTTAAGCGATTTTCTTACCATAAAAACTTCACAGTGAATGTGATCACCCCACAACTTCTTCTCCAGAACAAGAAAAGTCTGTACTTTCAGAGTGTTCGAAGAAGTATTTTAGGTAAATCTCCCGAGTCAACAAAGCTCATATTAAAGATTTGTTTTCAACCTCAGGAGAAAATCTGTCAGTGTCAAAAATAGTTTCTCATCTCCTCCTTAAATGTTGTAATACCTGCGTACGTGTCTACCTCTGTGTTCTCACGCGTTCAAGGACGTTCTGACCCGTGTGTCTGTCGTCTCCAGGGTCCACAGTGCTGCTCGGACCTGGCTGTGTCCTTTCATTATGTGGAGGCGGAGCTGATGTACACGCTGGAGTACTACACCTACCATCTGAGGGCGTACGGCTACAGGCCGCGCTATCAGCCCTCCCTACACTTGGACATGAACAGTGACGCTCAGTCACAGTCCACTGACGTTAAAGGGGCTCGAGAGGTGACGCTCGCAAAAACGGCAAGTGCTTCCACCAGTGGAAACGGAACCAAAGTCACGACAGAGTCTCTGACAGCAGCCAGAGACAAACTGAACCCACAGCTGACGGAGAACAGGACTGCAGGCGGTACCTGACGACCCCAGAACAAATCAACACCTTTGCTTGCTGCCACATGGTTAACAAGAGTGTCGCGCTGATGACTTCCATATTAAAAATTCAGTCTGACGTCGACCCAGGCTCAGATCAGACCCAGGCATGGCCAGTGTTTAGAATGGAGACGTCCGAGAGATGGAATTAAAAGACACAGCCAGTATCAATTCATTTGATTTATTTTAATAACTAATTTTTTGATTTTTTTTTTTTTTATGCTAGATCTGACTTTTACCATTCCATTCAGCACTTTTTTTTATTTTATTTAATTTAAATGAATGATGTCTGTCTTCAAATCAAGAGTCAGCAGCAATTTTTGTTTTACAGCACGACTGAGCTTTTTTATTCTGGACTGTGAAGTGTTTAGTTTTTTTCTGTTTGTATCTCATGAAGTGTGACATAAAAACTCACGTAAATGCAGTTTCAGTGTTTTTATTGAAGATACCAGCAGCATTATCAATATCGTATCAGTTAAAACTACGTCAGGGGTTTTAACCACAAGCCCATAACCCACTGCTCCATACTGTGGGTGGTGAGCCCACTGGAAGTTATGTGGGTCGGGACCGTGCTATGATCAGAGCCCCTCGGTGGCAAATCTGGCAGCTGGTGGCAAATCAAGAGTCAGCAGCAATTTTTGTTTTACAGCACGACTGAGCTTTTTTATTCTGGACTGTGAAGCGTTTAGTTTTTTTCTGTTTGTATCTCATGAAGTGTGACATAAAAACTCACGTAAATGCAGTTTCAGTGTTTTTATTGAAGATACCAGCAGCATTATCAATATCGTATCAGTTAAAACTACGTCAGGGGTTTTAACCACAAGCCCATAACCCACTGCTCCATACTGTGGGTGGTGAGCCCACTGGAAGTTATGTGGGTCGGGACCGTGCTATGATCAGAGCCCCTCGGTGGCAAATCTGGCAGCTGGTGGATCAGAACCTGAATCTTGCAGACCCAAGTCCGCTTCCTTAACCGTTGAACCACCACTGCCACCCAAGGGCCAAGTTTAATATTGAAAAATTGATGGCAGTTGTTCGTCTCAGTTGTCCACTTCACAGTCATGGAAACAATGATTAGACCACCCTGCTGTTTTCTTCAATTCCTTGTTCATCTTAATGCCTTGTTCCACTAAAGGTTTATCACCTGGGGGAAACAATGAACACAAAACCATGCAATGACTAAAATCACTGTTTTTGTCAGTACAATGTTATTGCTAGTGATGTAGGAACGGAAGTGATTTTTGTCACTGTCAATAAAACCATGCAAAATGGCCAGAAATCAGCTCTGAAATTAAACTTAATTACGAGCCCTTTTTTGTTGTTATTATATTTGTCCAGATTAATGTAAATTAAGTGGAAGCAGACTTTTAAATGGACAAGAAATTAAAGAAAGAGTGGACTAATAAGTTTTTCCATGACTGTAGAATGTAGATTTTTTCTCATATGGAAACAAAGCCTAGTTTTGTGTAAACATGGAATCTGGATCATTTTTCTTTATTTACACAACTGCCACCCACATTAAACCCAGTTATGCAAGTATGGGTGGTGCTATAATGAATGAATAAATAGCGGAATCTAGGGATGTTGGACGATGCTAGCTTAATTCTTAAATATAAAGCAGAGATTTTATCGGATCCTCCTCCGATATTAAAAACCGATAACAGAATGCACGGGTTTGGCCCATTCATCTTCATCCTTTTGTCTGTTATGGGTTCTCAGGAGCAGCAGTCTCCACTACTGCCACCCAAATCACACTGCTCCGTACTGTGAGCCTTCCTGTGACTGGTGAGCCCAAAACAACCTACAGAAGAATAAACTGCAGTGCTTTTGGTTCCTCTAGGAATTGAACCCAGGACCTTGCGAGTGCTTGCCACTACATGATGCCACTATCACATTAAAACCACATTACAAAAACGAACGCAGTCGTATTTGTTTTTTTATTATTTATCTTTACCTTCAGCCTCATATTGAATGTGAATGCTTCAACATATGGTCTACAAACTTCTGGGCCCAATATATCAATATCGTGGCCAAGATTTGGTGCCCGGGCCAGAGTTTGACACGTGTTACTCGTGAGTACAATTTGTTCTGTTACAATATGGGACGTTTAATACAAACACCACATGTTTTTGTGACTTATTTAACTGACAATGTGTGTTGTTAACTCTTACATTGAAATAGTCGTAGAGAACAGGAAACGGGATTGTGATATTAATCTCAAAGCTCTGCTCACTTCCTGTTTTGCTGGGTACGCAGATGGCTTAATTCTTTTTATTTTTCAAAATATTTTAATTCATTTATATAATCTATTTACATTGATATTACATCTAATATTGCAATGCAAATCTTTGGATTTTTTTTTTCAGGACAGAATACGACTTCTTCTTCCAAAAAAAAAAAAAGCGTCTGTAAATGTTTTCTCCTCGGTGCGATAACTGTGATCGAGGTTGAGCTTACACCTATACTCACGTCGTGTTATTTCCCAGAGCAGTTTCACGTCTATTACCCTGCCTTCAGTTTATTGCATATTTAATAAAACACAACCGGAGATGTATCACCGACGTCACTCAATATGGACAAATACACAAATGAAAATACTCTTATCAGTCGGTGAAAAATAGTCTCAGGGAGACCCGCCGTCTCCATGTCTCGCTGGAGTAAATACTGTAACAGATGAGACTGTGTTTACATCAACGCCACAGCTCTGAAAAATCACCCAGAATCCTCTGCTGCGTGAAGCCAGGTGTTCTCAAATGAATAAATGATGTATAAAAAGTCTCTTTATTTCAACAAAATCCAACAGATAGGTTTCACATCTACTCGTGTTTTGTCTTTACACAATAAATCAAATACAATCCATGTAGTTTATGGTCACTTTCATGAAGTCAGGTGGCAAACGCCACAGGTGGGTGAAGTCAGGTCTTTTTTTTTTTTTCCTCATTTCCACGGACACGTACCCCTGCGGTTGTTTTCTGGGTGGTCTGTCTTCGACAGTCGGTGTTGTTTGTTTTTCTACAGCCCTTGAAGAAACCTGGAAACCATCACACAAATCATCACCATGATAGAACCGTGTACATTCACTCAGAACAAAGAGAAGAACAAAAGCGCAGAGAAACGCCTTTGGGTTCTTTTTGTCCTCTCGTGTCTTACAAACATCCTTGGAGTCAACAGGGCTTTGACAACGTCTCAGCTTGAAAAGAATCAATCTCAGGAGTCTCTTCTTTGCTTTTTTGACCAGATCAAGGTCAAGTGTTAACTGCAATTTTCCAAGCAATAAAAGCTTCATGTTGTTCTTTTAAACCATGCAGAAAAAAAGACATTATTTTTCACCTCAGTTTGCACTTGTGCAGAGAAATTCCTCTTCTCTCTGGATACTCTCTCCTCCAGGGACCATTATCTGGGAGAGGAACACACATCACACCCCCCCAACCCCACAGTTAATATATAAGATGTTTGCTCGGCACCAACTAAACCAGGAATGAATCTGATGGTTGATATTGAAATTTCCAAGATATCTCCACCACTCACCTGACTCTGAACTTCTCCTTCCCATAAGTCCAACAAAAATGTCGTGCATTTCCCCTGAGGAGAATTTTGATTTTTAATTACATAAAATTAACAAAAAAAATCTGAAAAAAAATATCTTACTTTTTTGTTGTGACTGAAGAGTGTTTTCATCTGTAGAAACAATATAAAATCAAGAAAAAATCACATTTTAAATGAATAAAACCAGTTTAAACAAGATTATAATATAGATCATTGACAATTGTCACTTAAGATAAATGATTATAATTTATTTCTTGTTTTTTAGTCAAAAAACTCCACTCACCCGTGTTTCTTCTGCCCATCAGACCCACAAAGCTGTCATAATCCCAGTCGTTATACCGCTTCAGAATACTCCTCTTGATTTTCTCCAAACCGGTGGTGTGCTAAATGAGTAAAAAACATCAAGAAACATAACAAAACAATTATATTTTCCTTTTAAAAGAATGTCATAAATATATTAGATTTTTCGTTTTGGCTCCGTGACGCGTCACTGAACTCACATCTGAAGTCGATCTGTCCGACTCTGTCTCCTCGCATCTGCACTGGCCGCAGCGAAGTTTCACGACGAGGAACAGAGTCACCAGCAGAAAACCTCGCCACATTTTTCCAGCACCACCTGACGTAGAGGAGAACATGCACAGCTGATGGTGTTTCTGAGACATCCAGAGCTCTCACTCATCACCGCTGCCTGCGCGTAATTCGGTGCGTAATCGGTGCGTAAAAGCGCATGGATCTAAAAAAAACCTACCAAAAACCTTTCTTTTTTTTAATCAAATCAATAACTTCTATATATTTTACAATAAAATCAACACAAAGAAGGTATCACCACTGTAGATTCACTCTGAAACCAAAACAAGAAACCTGCTAAATCCGCAAAAAACCTGTCAGAACAGAATAAAAATGTGACTTCAATCATGCCAGGAAATAACTTTTTTTCTTTTTACCTTATTTCTGTGGAGCGGGTAACAGACTCAGCTGAGTGCGCGCCGGGTGCGGAGTGTGCAGTGGATGTGGAGAGATCCCGCAGTGAGTGCGCGCAGGATAAAAGAGGCGCTCAGTCCTTGGGGGCAACGGTTGGATACCTGCGTAACGCCAATCAGCAACTGGTGCGTAGGTGGGGCATCAGGAGCTATATCACGACGTGCTGAGGGCTACGTCATGTAATTATTAATGGTCGTGGTGTCGCATGTAATACCCTCGACTGAACTGTAGGCGAACACCCACAGTTTATCAGAAGTACATGGATTTATGGGTCTAAGCCTTTGTCCTCAGGGTTATTGTTGTCCTCCCCTGGCGGTTGACATGTGTAAAATTGACCAAAAAAAAGACATCTTTTATCTCTATTTTATTGAAAAATGGATGAGTGTTGTGTCTTCGTCACCATGTCCACACTCCCGTTGTTGTCTTTCTGTAGCACAGACCAGTTGTCACGATCACTCACTCGATCCTAATCTTTTTAGGAAGTAATTATGAACATAGATAGCAGCTGCTTCTTCATCTCCACCCCACATGATGAAGACGATGATGAGGATGATGATAATTCTAATGATGGATGTGAGCAGACAAACAGCTGCGAACCGCCCGGAGGACACGCCACAAATAGGATAGTTTGACAAAAAAAAAAGTCCAGGGAAAATCTCAGCATCAGCTGATTTAGGACTGAAAGGCATCAGTCAGAGACCATAAATAAATAAACACCAGACGAACTATCAAACCTTTCTGTCTTCAGGGCTGTTTCCTGAACGGCTGCAACGACAGGTGGTAAATTATTCAAGAAATATCCTGTAAACTTCAGATCACAACAGGATTTCAAATTTTTGTCCACACTCTGCTTAACCTATTCCCAAAAGACACCTCAACCTCAGCAGTTGACATGTCCTTTTTTATTCAGTAACGTATATTTAGAGACACTTATCACCAATCTTCGTCTTACTTCTTAATTTCAGGAGCTGTTTTTGTTAGATTTTGATATTTGACAGCAGATTTACAACCAATAAGAACTTTATTACGATATTATATTTTTATCATGACATTGTTCAAATACATCACAAGCGTCAAACTCAGGCCCGGGGTCCAAATTTGGCTCGCGGTATAATAATATTTGGCCCGTGAGATCCTATCCAATGTCTACTAGCGTTGGCCCACTCGTAAATTACCACCATATAGTGACAAAATTTTGTAGATTAAGTAGATTTAGTTGTTCCAGACAAATTTTTTTTATAGAAATAGATAAAATAGATATTGATTTTGGCCCACGTCTCGGTCCTGGTATTTAACTTTTGCCCACTGCGGATTTGAGTTCGGCCCCTCTGAAATACTTAATTTCCGATGATTTCAACGCTTTCACGTAATTATGTTAATATTATTGGTTGATATTCTCGAGAATATCTTCCTTGAATGATGCCTAATATCCTTATTATTATTTAAGTTGTTGACTTCTTTGTGGTCTTTAGTAACGGAAGGATGGAACAGTAAGAAGGGAATATTAATTTCGTGCTGTTCATATCAGTCATTTTTAAATGATTTACAGCGATTCTCCCGTGTCCGTCACAGCTGAGCGTGACTCAAATGTTGCTCTTCAGACCAACCCTGTCAGTTGTCTTCCAATTACACCAGCAATTAGGCTTGGGCTGCTGTTTGTGTTCACATCCTGAACCTAAGCAGCCATGAATATTTCAGCAAAAACCTGTTTAACTGCAGAGCAGGAAAATGGCTCTGCCGTGCATTACTGTGGCCTCCGGAGACGGAGACCCGACGCCGAGTGCACGACACCCGCCACAGGATGAAAATGTGAATTGTTTATTGTTATAGAAGCTTTAGTTACTGTTAGAACGCTGAGTTCCATTTGTCAGAGTTGTGTTTCTACATGTGTGTGGGCTGAGGTGAGAGAAGCTGGAGCAGCAGCGAAGGGATCTGGAGATCTGACGGAGGTGAGGAAGTCATAAATTGCATATTTACATTATTGATAAGAGTGTTTTTTTTTTTTCTTTCCCTTGGTAATCAATGAGACGCTGCTTTTGGACTAGTGCTGAACATGAGTAGAGGACAAAGCCAGTGGCTGTTTGTTCAGCGGACAGGAGTTGTTCCTCACCTGAGTAAAGTGTACAGAGATTTGTCCAACACGCTGCACAGGGCTGAGAGAACTCCTCAATCACTAAAAACTAGAAGAAGAATCTGGAACAAAATTATTCATCTGGAAACAAGAAGAACCTTTTATTATATTAGTTCCTCAAGTTCCTCATTTGTAGGATGGAGCTGGAGTCAGAAAGTCATACAAAGCAGTTGTTACTGTAGAAGCCGCTCATACCTGAAGCTTCAGAAGACTCAGCTCGTATTTCTTTGAGAAATATTTTGTTGCTTCCAAATTTTAATGCCATTTGCTGTATACCAGACCTGGGCAAAAACTAAGGCCCGAGGTCCTGATGCGGCCCGTTTGGAAATTTAATCTGGCCCACCAAATGTTTCCAAATGATATTAGTAGTTTTTAATTTTATTATCCTACTGCTTTTTCCCAGTAATTACACCACTTCCCCCAAAGGAAATGTAAAAAAAGTACTTTCATTAATCATGATTTTCAAATGCCCACGCTTGATGTAGACCAGGGGTTTTCAAAGTGTGGGGCGGCCCCCCTGGGGGGGCGCGGTGCAATGCTGAGTGGGGTCGCGTGTGACCCTGGGGAACATGCTTTTTTTGGGGGGGGGGCGTAACAGAAAAAGATTGAGAAGCACTGATGTAGACTCATATAACCAGCCCCTAAGACCAGTTCAATATTCATGTGGTGTTTATGAATATTCAATAAAACGAAAAAAAAACCAAAGGAAACACAAACCCAGTTCTGCAGCAGTTATTTAACCATATTTTCCGGACTATAAGTTGCACCTTTATTAATCTTTTGACTGCAGTTTTAACCTCATAGATAGATAGATAGATAGATGGATAGATAGATAGATTTCTTTTTGATTTTGCAATAGAACCTATTTTTACTTAGGTGCAACCCGGCAGCTGGTGGATTAGAATCTGAAGCCTTGTCACTAGGCCACCACTAGGTGTCTATGGTGCAACTTGTTATTTTCCCGTTCTGGTAAGACTTGTACTGACTTTAAACTTAATTCTCATCTTCATTATGCATTTTTGAGTGGTGCAACTTATACTTGAGAGTTACTTGTTGTCTAACCTGGTAACCTGGCAGCTGTTGGACTCAAACCTGGAACCTTCTGGATCCAAGTCTGGTACCTCAACCACTTGGCCGCCACCGCCCAGTTGGTGTTCCAACTTTTCTTCTCAAACTCGGCCTACATGTCTGGATTGTAAACATCTAGGATATTTAAAGAGTGAATGCATTTCCTGGGCTGCAAACTCCAATGTTCATTGAATATTTCTCACAACAGACAGTGAGGTTAGGACAATATCTGTGATCCGATTGCAATTCTGTATAAAATACATTATAAAAACATCTTCCCCTAATGTTTTACAAATGTATCCTTACAAATGTAAAACAACCACGTGCATAGATTCCCTATTAAAAAACCCTCCGTGTAATAGAGTTAGTACTTTTCCTCTAAGAGGGTCTAATTATTGGCCCCCAAGAGTAATTAGAAATTTACATGTTGCCAAAGATTTATTACCCTTCCGTTCACTAGACTCTCGTGAGTTGTTTTGAGCTAAATTATTTGCACATTACGCCCCGGACAGGATGAATAGATTAGATTGAGAATAATGTGAATCCTATATTGGAAACGAAATAATTAAGTCGGCCTGAGAACACAAACCTAGTGGTTGAATTTCTAAGAAAAAAGAGGATTTGGATCGAATTGTCTTTGACGGTGCTTTTGCAGCCGACCGAGGATCAGCAGTGAAATCCAGCCTCATAGTTGGACTCCTATTATTCTCCTGTCAGTCTAATGAGGCTGTCAGTCATTCATTTGTGCTGACGTTCATGGTCTGGGAGGCAGAAGACTGCACCACACCGGCTCCATCCTCAGGAGACGGTGGAGCCCTTAAACGGTTGAGGCGTTAGTAAGAGGAAAAGTGTGCAGAGTGAGAGCGAGATTGCGTTGAGCCTTGTGAGAAATCACAGGGTGGAGGTTTTGAGCGCAGCTCGGGGTTTCTGACCACAAAGTCCAAAGGTAATTCTGTCTGTGTAAACACACCAACAGACGCTCACACACTAAGTGGCCAATTTACGGCTGTTTGCCGTAGATTGTGTCCACACCGGGACAAGTCTGAGCACAAACCTGGTTTGCTGGAGGAATAGGAGAATTTAGAACAAATGCAATTCACAATTTGTCAGACAAAGAGTTAAAAAAAATTGATTCTAAAGTACAAATAACAAATTTGATTAAAATTAACTTTCTGTCAATTGATATTAGATGCATACATCTGTAAAAAAAAAAAAAACCCGAAAACCCAATATCGCAATGTTTGGGTGTTACCAGGTGATTTTAGTTCCCTTTAAGTAGTTTTTGGAGATAGAAGGCTGTATATTACGGTGAAAGTCACTAGATGGCAGCATTGCAGCTCATAGATTTAGTATCGGTTGATATCGAAATTGGAAATTAGGCATTTGCATATTATCGTCAATATTGTATATTGTCAAAACGTTAATATCGCTGATGCCTTTTTTTAGCTGATAGCTTTTTTTTGTTTAAATTAATTACAAAAACAATAAGGGAAAAAAAAGCTTGGATCAACTTTAAAAACAAACTATGAGTCTTTGGACGACGACTCCATTCTTGACTCACTCTTGTCACTAATTGAACGAATGAAGTGAAACGCAGAAAGTTTTACATTGTCTGAACTCTGTTCTTTCCGTGGCATATGCTAAAATATCTTTGATCAGCGCAGATTTATTCAGTGCGGTTCTTCCCGATCTGAAACTTTTGGGGTCCTCGAGAGTCACTTCTATCTAAATATTAATTTGAAAGGCTGGACATGGACTATGATATGCGCCAAGAATATATTTGCAGTAGACCAAAGAGTGCAGGGAGAACCAGTGGTGCTATCTTTGTTGTTCGGTAAATCTCCCAGATTTGTTTTCTTGTTCCTGCATGTGTGAAATATTTTCACTCCCTTTAATCTTCCACTCGAGTGGGCAGTTGGCATCAAGGCTCATGGAGGAAAATGAGCCACTCAGATGCCATCATGGCTCCACAATCTCTTTTTGAACGGTGGGAGTGTTTGTGTCAAACAACTTTGACTCTTTTTGTTCTTTTCGTGGTGAGAGAACTCTGGTGGCTTCCTATCGCTCTACTCATACAAAACCATTTGCACTCACAGTTGTAGTTGAAAATCAAAGCCAGGAGTGTGTTTAAGCTTGAAAATGTTTTATACTTTTATACACAGTTTCAATTGAAGTGTTTTTTTTTTTTCAAAGAACATTCTAGGAGGAATGATTCACTCCAGCCGACACTCATTGCATCATCTCTGTTTCAAGCGTATTGTTGGACTCACAAACCTGGTCCAAGAAGACACTCAAGTCTTCTTGATTGGCTGTAATACAGGTCTTTATGGCTTTAATTGGTTGGACCTGGAAGACTTGAACTTTCACAAAAAAAAAAAACCTCAACAGTATCTGTCTCTTTGCTCCAGAATACAAGTTTAGAAATGGTGATTAATCACGATTCTTTGCAATTATTAGTAACACGATCCATACAGCTAAGGAATTTAGGAATACTGATTATTCCCAATTTATCGCGATTATTATTTTGATGATATTTATTGTGAAGACATTAAGGGATGTTAATTAATCATGATAACCAAGATCAAGAAGACCAATTGCTATCGCGACATATAAGGCAAGTAACAGTAACGATTTATTGTGATTAATTACTATGATGACATATATAGCAAAGACATTTAGAAAAGTTGATTCATATGAACTATCGTGATTTTTTTACCGACATGACATGCATAGCATAGACATTTAGGTATATTGATAAATCCTGATTTAAATAATGATTCATCACAACTAATAACTATCACAAAACTATCACAATCACAAAATAGAAGAAATGTAGGAATATTGATCGTTCAGGATTCATAAACACCAATCGCTGTCATGATATATGAAGCAAATACTAACGATGTAACTCAATTGTTGAAAGTTGATTAATCACAACGTATCACAATTAATTACGATCACGATACATACAGAGTGGGAATATAGGAATGTTGATTATTCCCAATTTGTAAATAATAACAATTCTTCATTATTAATTATCATGATGATATATATAAATATTAGGGGTGTGATGATTCACTCACATAACGATCCGATTCATATCTCGATTCACAGGCTACGATCCGATTCAGGAACGATTCATAAAAAATAATAAACGATCGATTCAGTTCCATCCGATTCGGTTTAGTTAGAACCAAACCAATCCAAAACGATTAATTTGCACACCCCTAATAAATATATATAAAATACATAAAGGAATGTTTATTAATTATAATTGATTGCAATTTATTACTATTATGATTCCTATGACATTTAGGAATGTTGTTAAATCACAATTTATCATGATTATTTACTCTCAGAATACATACAACAAAGAATGTTGGAATCTTCATTCATTCATTCATCTTCTTCTGCTCGTCCGTTGAAGGTGCAGGTGGCACCACCCAAATCACACTGCGCTGTATTGTAAGCCTTCCTGTAGGTGGTGAGCCCACAAGAAGTTACGTGGGTGGGAGCACTTCAGCGGCAACCCGGCAGCTAGTGGATTTGAACCTGAAGCTCTTAGGACCCAAGTCTGCTTCCTTAACCACTGGGCCACCACTGTCAACAATATAGTAATGTTGCTTTCACGATATATAAAGCAAAAAATATTAACGATTGATCAAGATTAATAACTATCCTAATATACAGAATATACATTAGAAAAGCTGAATAGTAACAATTAATTGCAAATCATTTCTGCCGTTGTAATTAAAGGTGATTTAGTAGGTAAATGCCATGTTTCTCTTTTAAAAACCCTTTGACGCAATTTTGTCCAGATTTATGTTGTGAATTTCAACACAATGCTTTTCCCAACATGCAAATAGAATCCTTTAATTCGGCCCTTAATCAGTGGCAAAAGACAGAGGGGAAATATGGTCATATCTATGTTATTAAGATTTTTCATTTCGGTTGGGTGCTAGAGGCCTCCAGTGAGATGTAATGGTTGCTTCATATGAGATCTGGCCTCCCTTTATTACACTGCTGTAATACCGTACTCCACACAGCTCAGATCAGATTCCATTTGAATGTTGTTCTGTGGGTTTTAACCTCACCACTTTAATCATGTACCACCTATAACCTCTGGTCACAACGTCAGAAGAAACAGAATCTCCACAGATAACTAAGAACAGTGAGAGAAGATGGTTGTCCTCAAGGACGCAATGCACTGGACTGAACGAAATGAAGTAAAAACGTTGAGAAATGGAAACGGTTCTTATGGAGAAGACGAGCATCTTCATCTTCCTGCAAAGACTTTTCTACCAAACTCTCCGTTATGAGCTCCTTGAGGTTTAAGCAAAGTGCTTTGCCTTCATTTGTGCAGGAGAAGAAACAAAGTCTTCCTACTGTGAGAACTTGCTTGTTCTCTGCAAGAAGATGTGAAGCAACCAAATTCTATATATTCTGTATATTTGTATTTTGTTACGACCTATATTTTGTTACGTGTCAACTGTATAGTGTGTGTGAATTGTTTCTCTCTGTTTTGTCCAGTGTTTTTGTGGGTGTGTCTTTTACAATTTGGAGTATCACATGGGTAAGAAGCTGCAAGTTGATTGGTGGACGACCAGGATATAAACCTTCTGACGGCGGCCATCTTCCTTTTTCTCCTTGCTCCCACATTTACCAAGAACCAGGTCATGTGCTTCGTATGAATTCCCCTCGTTTATTTTCAGCTGTTTTTATTTGTTTGTGATTATGGGTCAGAACAGTGTGTTTCTTTTGAGTTCTGTTGTGGTCGGTTAGGACAGGCTCCTCTTTGTGTTGTGCTCATTTCATATATACATACAGTGGTGCCTCAGCTTTCGAACGCCTCAGCCCTCGACCAACTCGACCCTCGACCAAAATGAGAAAAATGTGCCTAAATTAGACCGAATTTCAGCTTTTGAACGCCTTTTGTCAAGCCGAGAGAGAGCATTTGGGCAGCCGCGCTCGGCGAGTCAAGCCAAACTGCGTGCGTTCTTTCTCTCCCAGAATACAACACGAACAGACCTACGACCAGTGCAGCTATTTATTGAATTAATTCTTATGGGAAAAATTTATTCAGACCTCGACCACCAACCTGGAACGGATTAAGTTCGAAAGCTGAGGCACCACTGTATATATAAATATAATTGTATATATAAATGGATATACTAACTGAGCGGGATATATATATATATATATATATATGATATATAGCATGATATATAAATATATCACGCTCATTTAGTATATTCATTTATATTTATGTGATGCATATAATGCGTCACAAATATATATTTATATATATAGGTGTATATATTAAATGCAACACAAAGAGGAGCACAAATATACACACATGAATGTATATTTTTATATGTATAGTGAGTATTTATATATTTATATACTATGTATATGCTTATATTTGTGTATATATGTACACATGTATAGGTGTATGTATGTATATATGTGTATATATGTATGTACTGTATATATGCGAATATATTTGTATTTAGAAAAAATACATATATTGATAAACATATAGTATCAAATATATATATATACATATATCACGCTCATTTAGTATATCATTTATATTATGTGATGCATATAATGCATCACAAATATATATTTATATATAGGTGTATATATTAAATGCAACACAAAGAAGAGCACAAATATACACACATGAATGTATATTTTTATATGTATAGTGAGTATTTATATATTTATATACTATGTATATGCTTATTTGTGTATAGATGTACACATGTATAGGTGTATGTATGTATATATGTGTATATATGTATGTACTGTATATATGCGAATATATTTGTATTTAGAAAAAATAAATATATTGATACACATATAGTATCAAATATATATACATATATATATATATATATATACATATACAGTGATCCTGCTCTACATTTCAGTTCTACTGTTGCTCCCTCAGTACATCGTGAATTTTTTTTTAAATCCAATTTTTTCTCTTGCTGTAGATGCAAAAGTTTAGGCTTTTAAAATGTGAATAGGTGTTCTAAAATTACTCACTCTTCTGGCTCAATTTTTTTCTCCACTCCCCAAATTGGGGTTCAGCAATCGAAGAGAAGTCACTGTATATACATGCAACACTTTTCATCACTCATTACATCCACTTTTATCCTTGAATCCTCAGATCAATTCCTGACAGTGCTGTTTCCCTCTCCTCCTGGTTGTTGGTTGAGTTTCCAGTGCACATATGAACACAGGAATCAAGTGAACATGTTTTATTACATTCTGATGTGACACATACCCATGGGATGATGTGGAAAATTTCCCATGACAATACCAGAAATACTTTAGGTCACATTGATCCGACCTTTTTTTCCTGCAGCAATTTTCCACTTGCGTCCTCTAGGAGGTTGGATTATCTCCTCATTCTCGGCTAATGTGAGCGGCAGCGGTGACCGTGTCTGTGTCAGAAAAAACTGTTTTAAATGTTTTATCTATCGGCGGCTGATGTCCACTGAGCTCCCATGGATGCTGATCATCACGGCAGAAGACATATAACAGATCGCTGTCACGATAAGACTGGACCAACAGTGACTCCTACCTATGTACGAGGGCATTTCTGACTTAATGAAAACAAAAGAACTTGGAACATGGAACATTGCCACTGGCAGTTTCAGGAATCACTTTGTCTTTTTTTTCACATGAGACCAAGTCAATGAAAGACATTATTCATGGAGCCCAATTTGCTGGACCTTGAAGAAATGGCCGTTATTGCTTTCATGATATGAGGGGTCAGTCACTGATGGGCTCTGACATATCAGGACTGTTGGGCAGCTGCAGACACTAACCCTCCCCCCATGTGACCTGACACCATCACTGTATTAGGGATGACTGGCCACATGTGATGATATTATTGTTATTTTCATTAATATTATAATTATTATCAGTTTTGTTCTCCTTTTCCACATAAATTAAAGAGAAAATGAATGACACCTGCATGAAAACCTAAAATCGATTTAAAAAATAAAAGAGTCTCGAACAAATACTGCCTGTTTTTGCTGAAAAATCAACGTTGAAAGAAGTTGTGTTTTTCCCTCCAACTTTAATAAAAAACTTAAGGTTTCTGTTAAGTCTGCCTGCAGCTCTGTGTAAATCCTCCGACTGGCTGCCGTAGACGCTGTCTCTCCGTCTACGAAGCTCCAACGAAAGCTCATTAACTTTTATTGATTTCCCGGAGACTTACTCTAACCATAATATTTACGACTGATTTAACCCTAACATTAAAACCGCGATGAACAACGTCCAACTGTGATCACACACATGCACACACTACAAAGTACCTTATAGTCTTGTACTAGCCTTAGCCATTATTATGTAGGATTAATCTTTATTCTAATCTAACTGTAATCTGATATTACATCTACTCAACCTTAATTTGTTTATAGTGCAAACTCCTAATAACCGTTATTTAATAGCACTTCACAAACAATCATGCATAAAAACAAGTAACAGGAAAATACAGGAAAAACCCTCTGTCCTTATAGACCAGTCATGGGCAAACTAAGGCCCGGGGGCCAGAATGTGGCCCGTTGAGCTTTTCAATGTGGCCCACCAACCTTACTTTATATATATTATCATTATACCTCTGCCTTTTTTCCTGCAATAATGCATTTTCCCAGTAGAATACATCATAAAGGGTATTAGAAATGTAGGGTTTATATATAACATGTCATTTATCATAATTCATGCCCCCATTCATGATTTAGGACAAATCGAGTCAAAAAGTTTGCCCATGCCTTTTATAGATCCTCACACCAGCTAAGGAAGGTGGTGAAAAACCAGTGAGGGAAAAAAAGGAAGAAACCTCAGGGTGTAGCAGCAAGTAGAAAAACTGATTCCATCCTAACCACAAACTAAATACTGAATCTAAAAATACTCATATGGTGAGGGACTGTGGGCCTGCTGCAAGGTTTAAGGTGTTAGACCCAAACCAAAAATCGTAGCAGATTGTTGTAAAAGTGAAAATTTGTCGCAAAAACATAAAATTTACTCTGGTCTTAACAGTGGTCGGCCATCAGGGCACAGCAAGGCCTTCTCTGCTGGCCTAAAAATACAGTAAAATACATTAATATTCACAATTATTTTAAAATAAAAAAATAAAAATGTTTATTATATATTTTTATTAATATATAGAGTTTTTACATTTTTGTCCAAACTTTTTGTCCAATCATATTTCAGCTGGCTAGTGTTGTCAGGTTCAATGAATTCTGCCAGAGCCTTCAGAATCAAAAGTGATTGCTCTGTCCTCTGTAGGTGAATGGACACAGTCCTTTCATTTTACGGCACTGTGACCAATCATCTTGCGAGATTGTGTCAGGGTCTTCTAGCTGGCCTTACTGGCTCTCCAACAAGTCTGAGAACATCACGTTTTTTGATGTTGTGTGGATTCTCAAGGTTATTATGAGGCGTATTAATTTGACGTCGCAAAACTATGACATCACTGAAGGCCCACGGGTGGAAATGCACGTCCCGCCATTGGGTCTTAATGTACACCTTACTCTCCCTGATACTCCCACAAACAGAACAATTCTCCCATACCCACAAGTATTACTACAGTAAAACCACACACACTCTTACTCACACACACAGTGACTGATGGCCCCGGGCTCCCCTCCGTAAATGACAAGTGTCATCCATAACAGGCCGACATTGGCTGGTAAAGTGATTACTTTCATAACGCCGAGTGTCCCGGTAAACACAGCTGGCACCACGTCTGTCACTCCCAGACATGAAGGCAAAGCGATCGGTCGGCGGCGTTACAAGGGGAACCGCGTCGTAGGTGTTTTCTGAACACACAGTGGGCCATCAGTGACAGAGCGGATGGATGATCTGCACCTTTATTCCACCTCACTTACCAACAATGAGACGGAGCCAGAGGATGTTGAGGAAGGTCATGTGTGATGCACACTGATAAGATAGTGGGAGTACTTCATGGGTTCTTGTGAGCGCGGGGAGCACATCATAAACTCATTACAAATCACTATCTGATAATTATGTTTCATTATAAATCTGCCAAGACTGCATAATGAGATCCCTGTCTGACAGCATCATGTCCTGATTCTAATGACTCCGCTGTGATTTGCTTATCGTAACATAGAAACTAGAAATACTGTGTTTCCTGTCGCTGTCTCTGTAGCCCTGAAACTGGTTGTTATTACATCGCTGATATTGGATCTACAGGAAATTTTGAGGTTGATTTAGGAATATACCAAATTGTCCTTTTGATATCGTCTAAGCCAGGGGTGTCAAACTCGAGGGCCGTGGCCCATTTCCGGCCCGTGGAACGGTATTTTGGCGGTCCCACCTTGATGTGAAAGTTGAATTTGAATATTTGAATATTTGAATATAACAATATTTTATTTATATTTATTTGTTTAGTAGAAGTTGCAGTTTTGGAGTTTTATCATTTCTACTCTATTGATGTAAACCAGGAGTCTCAAATTCGTGGTCCGTGGCCCATTTGCGGCTCGTGGAACAATATTTTGGCGGTCCCACCTTGATGTGAAAGTTGAATTTGAATATTTGAATATTTGAATATTTGAATATAACAATATTTTATTTATATTTATTTGTTTAGTAGAAGTTGCAGTTTTGGAGTTTTATCATTTCTACTCTATTGATGTAAACCAGGAGTCTCAACTTCGTGGTCCGTGGCCCATTTGCGGCCCGTGGAACGATATTTTGGCGGTCCCACCTTGATGTGAAAGTTGAATTTGAATATTTGATTATTTGAATATTTGAATATTTGTATATAACAATATTTTATTTATATTTATTTGTTTAGTAGAAGTTGCAGTTTTGGAGTTTTATCATTTCTACTCTATTGATGTAAACCAGGGGTCTCAAATTCGTGGTCCGTGGTCCATTTGCGGCTCGTGGAACAATATTTTGGCGGTCCCACCTTGATGTGAAAGTTGAATTTGAATATTTGATTATTTGATTATTTGAATATTTGTATATAACAATATTTTATTTATATTTATTTGTTTAGTAGAAGTTGCAGTTTTGGAGTTTTATCATTTGTACTCTATTGATGTAAACCAGGGGTCTCAAATTCATGGTCCGTGGCCCATTTGCGGCCCGTGGAATGATATTTTGGCGGTCCCACCTTGATGTGAAAGTTGAATTTATAATAATATTTTATAGATTTGTTCTCCACATTTTATGGTAAATCCTATAGTTCGCAAAACCCTGGTCCACAGTCTCCTCCTGGTTCAGTGTTGTATTACACAGAATTTAAGGGAAATTGATTTTTTATAATTGAAATTTCATAATAATTTCATATTTTTTGTATTGAACACTGAAATCTGACGGTGGTGGCCCTCAACTTATTTTAGTTTGAGACCCGTGGTCTAAGCTCTTACTTTCCGATATATTTACTGATACGGAATAAAAAAATATCCGTCCTTGTTTTCGTGTTCATTTTAATGTACAACTGTAGTAATATAACCTAATGAATACAATGACTATAAAAACATGCAGTGACTAAAGACCCTGTTTTTCTTTAGGCATAGCTACTAATACCAGAAGCCCACAAGTCAAAAAGTTTGCTCTTGCCCTGAGTGCAAATGAATTTTTTGTAACTTTTGTTATGTTAATTGTGTCGCCTGAAATAAAGTAACGTGATAAATGCATTAGATGTTATTATTCCAGGATTGCAGATAGCTTTAGGGTTATCAAAAAGTGTAATCTTTTCAAAAGCATCACAAATTCAAGAAGCACTGAAAAGACCATCACTGATTGGTGAGAATTAGTTCCATCTCCGGGCAGGTTTCACCTAAGAAAGAATAAGATGAGTTTGAGGAATTCATTAAGTGGTGAAAACTAAGAATTGGTCAGACCTGTTGGTGCTGCTGCTGCTCTGACTGCTTCATATCAACACAGTTTAATTAATTTTTTTTTTACATTTTCATTTGCTGCCACTTAACTGCAAAAGTAAACAAACGCTCATTAATCTCACTTTTGTTTGCATTTTTATCAGGAGTCAGTCACTGACTTTGGTGGAGAGGCGTTATTACTCTGGACCGTAGGAGACGGAGACACAGATGTCAAAGAATATAAAGATAATTAACGCGTGGCTGTCACAACAGGAACCCGTTGAATGACAACATTGATTGTTTCCTTTCATCAGTAACTTGTCATCTAATTAAAAGAGACACACTATCCTTCACGTTACACCCAGTGTCTCAGCATCGGGCTACAGTGTCACTGTTTCCTTGTCTCAAACCCTTCCCACCGTTATTTCCTGGAACAGAGTGTGACCAACACTTCCTTTACTATAAGATTTAGATAGAACCTTACTGGGAAGACATCTGTGACTCACTCTGCCTGTTGGTTGAGTGCGTCAGCAAAAGACCTTAACACCTGAGCTTCATTCTCAATGCTTTTTAATTTTTTTTTATAAGCTCTTAATGTCTTAAGCATAAATATTCAATAAAAAATAATAAAAATGTAAAAAAAAAAATTGAACGTTCCTTCTATCACTGTGTTCTGTTTCCCTATGTTCAAGGAACTGCAAAAAATCTTTAATAAGAAATCAATATGACTGGTGCAACTGTAAGTAAAAGCTGTGGTTTCCTCTGTGTTTGTGGTCATTTGCCGTATTGTATGATTGTTATACTTCACGCTGTTAAGAGGTTTTGCGCTGTTGACTATAACATGTTCATTTGCAGTAGTTTGTGACCAGATGCTATAAGAGCTTTTCAGGTTTTCTTCATGTTGTCGACATGACATTGGTAACTGGTTGTTGGTAAACAAATATAACTTAATTTACTTCGACCAGCAGCACATGTGAAGACATAATTATGTTGTGTTTGGGTTAGTGATAGGGACATGGGTGAGGGACCAATGTTAGGGGTTTTGGATAGGGGATGAGGTAAGGCAGTGGTCTCCAACCACTGGGCCGGGGACCGGTACAGGTCAGTGGGTGAATTGGTGCTGGGCCGCAGAGAAATAATGTTTCCTTTTGGCCCTATCTGGCTATTAGCTCGTCAGCAAAAGACCTTAACACCTGAGCTTCATTCTCAATGCTTTTTAATTTTTTTTTATAAGCTCTTAATGTCTTAAGCATAAATATTCAATAAAAAATAATAAAAATGTAAAAAAAAAAATTGAACGTTCCTTCTATCACTGTGTTCTGTTTCCCTATGTTCAAGGAACTGCAAAAAATCTTTAATAAGTAATCAATATGACTGGTGCAACTGTAAGTAAAAGCTGTGGTTTCCTCTGTGTTTGTGGTCATTTGCCGTATTGTATGATTGTTATACTTCGCGCTGCTAAGAGGTTTTGCGCTGTTGACTGTAACATGTTCATTTGCAGTAGTTTGTGACCAGATGTTATAAGAGCTTTCTTGGTTTTCTTCATGTTGTCGACATGACATTGGTAACTGGTTGTTGGTAAACAAATGCAACTTAATTTACTTCGACCAGCAGCACATGTGAAGACATAATTATGTTGTGTTTGGGTTAGGGATAGGGATATGGGTGAGGGACCAGTGTTAGGGGTTTTGGATAGGGGATGAGGTAAGGCAGTGGTCTCCAACCACTGGGCCGGGGACCGGTACAGGTCAGTGGGTGAATTGGTGCTGGGCCGCAGAGAAATAATGTTTCCTTTTGGCCCTATCTGGCTATTAGCTCCACTTGATCCATACCCATATCAACAAAAGAACTGACCAATAGAATGGCTAGGATTCCATCATCAATAATGCAACTATATTTGATCAGGAAATATTTTCACAGTGAAGACAACAACAATAAACTCAAAATGACGCAGAGTCATTGATACAAGATTCTAACTTTTTATACCGGTCAGAGAAATGAGATCTTGAGAAATCCTTGTTGTGTCCATGCACAGTTAATTTGGGTTGGAAGTTTTTATCGGTAGGAAAATATTTCAGAACAAGGATATTGAATTTTACTAAGGATATTTATCTGCCACAACTTAATGACCAGTCCATGAAAATAGTATGAGACATTTAACCAGTCCGTGATGCAAAAAAGGTTGGAGAACAAGGAGTTCTGGATAGTTAGGGCAAAAGGATATGAGTAGGGTTAGCGGTTAGGGTTGGGACATAGGGTTCGAAGTTAGGCTTAGGATCAAAGACAGGTTTTAGAGGTTACGGTTAGTGGATATTGGGGTTTGGCATAGCAGTTAGAATATTGATATAGTATTAGGATAGGGCTTATGTTATGCCAGTCATACTTTGACACTTACACAGATGGCTAGCTTAATCCGTGCAGAACCGAATATTCCTGTATTAGACGAAAACTCTTCAAACGCTAGAAAGTGAAGGATAAACACAACGGACGAACACATTTTTCAATCTAACTGTCCTGATTCTACTCTTTATTTATGTCCTGAAAACCAAAAATACAGAAACAAAAACAAGTTAGCATAGCCATTAGCCAAATAAATACATAAATAGATGTTATAGAGGGGGAAAGATAATATAAAGTTAAAAGTTTACTGTGTAAAAATTGGTTTGTAAATAAAAAGAAACATCACAGTTGGTCTGAACACATTTTTGTGACTTGTTAAGAAGGAAGGATCACAGTTTTTTTTGTTTTTTTGAACTTGGACTAATTAACTCTGCTGGACTCCAACCTGCCAGCTTCTATTAGAGGAAACAGACATGACAGACAGTGACGCTGGAAAAACTCTGACTTTGGGGACACTTTATATTTACTAAAAACTAAAATGACCTGCTTGTTTTTATCTTAGCCCTAACCACGGAATTGCTGATATAAACTGAAACATGTGCTTCAACTTTAAGAGTGTATTGTCTAGGATTTAGCGCCATCTGTTGGTTGAGTTTTTCTCAGACCAACATTTCTGTCCGTGCCGGGGTGACTAGGTTCATTTCAATGAAATGACAGAGAACGATTACGACTGAATAAGGAAATTGTTCTCAAAGTGGGGGGCGGGTCCCTCTTAGATATGCCGCAACTCAAATGAATTTCAGTTTTATCATTTGGTTTGTTTGAGCTAAATGGAACATTTACGTGGATCGTTTTATTACCTTTGTTCAATGGAGATATTATTTGTACTGAGAGACCCTTTTTCTGTGTTTGCCTAGCAGATAAGAGAGCAGGCAAAGGTTTGAATCCACCAGCTGCCAGGTTGCCACTAAGCTTCTCTGATCATAGTACGATTACAACCCACACTTACACCCAGTGGGCTCACCACCCATAAGAAGGCTCATGGTATGGCGCAGTGTGATCAAGGTGGCAGCCGTGGAGACCCATAAGACCTGGTGACAGCAAGGAGGAAGACGATGAATGAATGAATGGCCCTTTTTTCTAATTTTGTCCCCACTGTCCCCACTACTATTCCTTTGGTTACTTGTCACTGAGAACTGTCATTTATCTAAAGGGGCAGAATGATGAGTAGTTACTGTAGCTGAACCTGGAGTGCGAGTGACACATGCGTAGTTTGATGACGTCAATCAGAGCCCCGACAATGTATGACAACTGATCTGATCATCGTCACCACCACTGGATAAAGGTTATTACTTACGGACAAGACCCACGGATGGATGGATGGATGGATAGATAGATAGATAGATAGATAGATAGATAGAGTTCTTCAAGGGAAGCCACACTAAAGGAGCATCTCCTTCGCTTTAGCAGCCACTTTTTGCAGCCTGAAGACCTCTTGGTCCGTCAGGATGGACTCTGTCCTATGTCTTATAAAATGTCTGGCAGAAGTGTGAAAACCCTCCAGATGTTTCTGTAAATCCACATTCCTGCATCCCTTAGTCTGTCGGTCTGGAAGATAGATAGATAGATAGATAGATAGATAGATAGATAGATAGATAGATAGATAGATAGATAGATAGATAGATAGATAGATAGATAGAGAGATAGATAGATAGACAGATAGATAGACAGACAGATAGATAGATAGATAGATAGATAGATAGATAGACAGACAGACAGACAGACAAACAGATAGATAGATAGATAGATAGACAGACAGACAGACAGACAGACAGACAGACAGACAGACAGACAGATAGATAGATAGATAGATAGATAGATAGATAGGAAGAATATAGAAGGGGTAGATAGATAGATAGGTAGGTAGGTAGATAGGTAGGTAGGTAGATAGATAGATAGAT
>JAFBJS010057614.1:111580-192846 GCA_016785265.1 Paraplagusia blochii
TCTGGAAGATAGATAGATAGATAGATAGATAGATAGACAGATAGACAGACAGACAGACAGATAGATAGATAGATAGACAGACAGACAGACAGACAGACAGACAGACAGATAGAAAGATAGATAGACAGACAGACAGACAGACAGACAGACAGACAGATAGATAGATAGATAGATAGGAAGAATATAGAAGGGCTACATACATTTGTCTGTGATTTAATAACTAGATTGTACTAGATCATCATATTACATGTTACATAAATGTTCTTGTAACATGTTTTTCATGCGTTTCATAAATTCCTCTTACGCCAGTGGCTGATTTGAATTGTTATTTACTTTGAATTCACTCAGAAATCATGTGTTCTGTCAATTATAATAGTCTGAAATACATATTACAAACGCCCGCCGCCGCTCAGACTGAGGTTGTTAGTACCTGCTGTTTGTTTCCATGTGTTTCATCTACCTGTTTGATCTACCTGCTGGTTCGTATTGTATTTTATTCATTTTAGTTCCGTGTTTTTTTTCTTATTGTTCTTTGAACCCAGCCAGCCCTAAAAAATGTGTTTAGATTGAACATGTTTGCACAGAATGCAATTATAATTATTTCAGTCAGGCATAAAATCGATCCAGATTGTTTCATCTCATTTCGGTTACCCTCTGGCTTTAATTGCGGTTCTGTTCTGGTTTAAGCAAACAAACAACCGTAGCGGGGTTTGAAAAGCAAAAGTAGGCCAGGACATGGACTCATTGTCACCTTACACACATTTCATGTTATGCAGATGTTGCATAAAGAGGAGGCTTTGAAAAGAAAAAGACAGACAGGGAGGAGAAGGTTGCAGCCCAGACCTCTCAGGTGCAGACTTCCATTTAGAGAAAAGTGCAGGTACGTATCTTCACCTCTTCAAATTCCATTTGTAGATCCCAATAGGACCATCTCACCATGTCACAGCCACATCTTTAAACTCACAGGCTCTCATCTCAAAACATGGCCAGGCACTGCCATTATACTCTAACCATTAGGGTTTTTTTTTTCCTGCCATTACCAACTTGGTCTGACAAAACCTCACAAATCCCAATGCATTTTATCATTTATTCTAGCAAAATTTGATACATAGCTGCAAATGGTTATTTAACAAAAATCAAGAAAAGTAACATTTACCAATATTGTAACGCAAATGAAAATCTGAGATTTCGTTATTGGGCCAAAAAACACAAACTAAATAACATTTACATCTGACCCTAATAAAAACATGGCAATGGTGGCTTAGTGGTAAAGGAAACAGGCCGGGAGGGTTTTAGGTTCCAGTCCAATAGCTGCCAGATTACTACTGAGGTGCTCTGAGTAGGAACCATCCCCACACACTGTTCCTGAGACTCTCATAAGTTCTTGTGTGCAGTGATGAGCTGTGTCACAATGAAAAGAAGCCACTTTCCACCCTCCACTTAAAACAAAGTCAGTTAATGAAGAGTTCACTGGTTTGATAGCAAAATAAAGCAAATAAGAGAATCAACAAAGACATCAGTTTCTGCCACGGCTTATTGTGTGAAGACTGTGGAAGAGAGGAGAAGATTAGAGCACAGACAGGATGGAACAACTGGAGAAAAGAGTCATTAGTGATCTGTGATAGAAGAGAGTCAGCTAAGGTGAAGGGACAGGTTTATAGGACAGTGGTGAGACCAGACATGATGGATGGATGAGAGACTCTAGGAATAGATGGGAGACAGGAGACAGAGCTGGAGGTGGAGGAGTTCAAGATGCTGAGATTCTTTTTATGAGAGACAAGGATGGACAGGGTCAGGAATGAGGTGATTAGAGGGACAACACAGACAGGAAGGTTTGGAGAAAAAGCTAGAGAAGACAGATTGAGATGGTTTGGACATGTTCTGAGGAGGGACAGCGGTAGATGAATGATCCTAGAGATGGAGCTACCAGGTAGGAGACTAAAAGGAGATTGATGGATGCAGTGAGGGAGGACATGGAGGTAGTCGGAGTTAGAGTCCCCTAGAAAAGGGAAAAGCTGAAAGGAGAAGAAGAAGAAGGTGGACACAGTGGTAGCCATTCAAATGTCACATGGACTGGGACAAAACACTTTCCTCTATTTTATGGACAGTAAAAGAGTGAGACATCTTACACTAGTCAACACTGACTAAGGATTTAAAACATGAGGTTGAGGTAAAGTCGACTTTAGACTTTCCCAGTAATGACGGTGAGGCCATCTGGTGGCCAAATTTTAACATTGCCGCAAGATACTGGGACTTGCTGCCATTGCTTTACAGTAAATTATGAGGGGGGGAAAATTCTCCGGAAAACAACGTGAGGTTTTCTCTTGCAGGAATTCAGCAGTGCCCTTTGAACAATGACACTTTTCATCAGTCAGTACAATGTAACTTCAGTTCTCTTTCTGCATCTGCTGTTGAGAAAAAGGGGTTTCAGTGACTCACATGAAAAGTATTCAGCCTTTATGTCATTTTTTAACTATTCAGGTTATACTTCACATTGTATTCAAAAACGAAAACGGGGATTTTAACACATCATGGGGGAATTTACGGAGCTTTCTATTTATATATTATATATTGAAACGTCAGGCTGAAGTAAATGTGGCTTAAAAACTTCTTAACTTTGCGTTCATAAATGTTGTTTAACTTAAAAATAAATGACTATTATAAGTGATATTTAATACATTTTTACAATACTGGGGAAAAAAAAGAAAATGAACAATGATACTTAAAGTACTTTACAGTACGAGAAACAGTGACTGTTGGCCTTTGGAGGGCGCTTATGTGCTATTCAGACTTGCTTAAAGTATTACGGTACTTAAAAGAAACGAGTGAGTGACAAAGAGCGATAGTTATTGTTTATGTTGGAGAGAAGTATAAATCAACTTCCGGTTCGACTGGCGCCAACCAATTAAAAACAACAACAGCTAGGCGGGCTAAGCTAAGGGTGTTTTGTTATTGGTGCGATAAAGTCCCTCCATATTTGTTGTTTCTAATATTTTTTTTTAAACAATTAGCAAAAAATAGTCTTTCTGTGATTGAACAACTCGTTATTGAACAGTTTAATACTTTTGCCAATGTAACGTTCGCCGTTTCACTCTGTTCTAACACATTGGTTTTGATGCCAGAAAGGAGAACAACATGGAAGACGTTAAACTGCGCCATTCGGGATTTTAAAAACGGATTTCATCTTTACAGGACTTGAAACTGAAGAGTGTGGGTAAGTCAAGTCTCATTTTATTTTATGATTGGCCTGTGTGCGGGACCTGAACCGAGTCCTTTGCTGCTGTTCAAAACTGAAGATTCGGTTCACTCTCATTGAATTATTACTGTGATATGGCAGTGTTCAAAAGTCCCACGTGTTGTAAAGTGAATAGAAAATATGGATATGGCGTTGACAATGTTAGAAAAAAATGGTTCAAATTGCAAAATAATATTTTTTTTTTTCTTTAAACGTTGCTTTCCTCAAAGAATTCTCCATTTGCGGCAATTATAGCGTTGAACAAGTGTTTTTTATAATCAGTCCTTATCCGACTGATGCATTGGACACGGGTCTTTAGACACCATGAATATATTGCACCAAAAAAAGTTATATACTTGTATAAACGTATATAGGTTAAAAACAGGGCTTTATCAAATAAAGTGACCCTAACAATAGTTTATGTTGTATTAATATTGTTGTAGGAAAATGAATGGAACCTGATTTTAAGTAAACCAAACAACAACAAACAATTACATATATATAAATATATATATGTATATTTTGAAAGAACAGTCGGACCGGGTCTCACTCCATCTTTTTTGTACCTTTGTTTTGCTCTACATAGTTTTCATAGTTTTCATGTTTTCTTTCATGTGTTTGTATTGGGATTTTGTGATAAACAAGCTGTTATATATTGACTTTTTTGTGGAGGTTTGTGTATCTGTCTGTGAGAGATTTGTTTCAGTGTAATTTGAAGTTGTTATTCAATTTTGGTACTAATTATACATAATAATATTCTGTAGTACTGACCATTAGATACTCCTTGTTAGGATTGAAAGACCTTATTCATAAAGTGAGTGGAGAAATCATAGTAAACAGACATTGGTGACCGTCGCTGACCATGGCAGTGATTCCATTTTTTAAAATAATGAATACTTCAGAAAAATGCCAACAAATTTGAGACATACATTTGATTCTTTTCATTTATTGACATTTATTTTTTTTTCACCATGGTTTCTCTTGATACCAATAGTATTTACCATAAAGTTTCTTTTTCATTTAAATTACATTTATAATGTTTTACTCACATACACATTTATCATTTTATTTTCTTATTGCAATAAACAAGAGTAGCCAGAATGAGTCAGGTATTGCTACAATTCGCGATACAAACTATTTGTCCCCTGTGACAATGAAATTCAAAAAATAACTTTATTGGCAAGACAGAATCACTCAACCACCACTTGGTATCTCTCTTTCCCTTTTTTTTCTTCTTCTGTTGGAGAGGCAGAGGGCAAAATAAGGCTAAGGCCTATGGTAGCTTACACACCTGACCAGAAAAAACGAAGATATATCATTTTTTTAAATTTAAATTATAACAGTGAATCAATTTAAACTGACACGAGGAAATGGACCAAATCTGACCGGCCTCACAATCCTTTTCAAGGCCTGTATGTACAGCAATGAATTGTAGGCCTTTAGTTATAGATTTCTGATATGCCGTAGCCCACATCTGGTATCTAGACCGTGGGTAGTCCTAAATACTACTTAAGGGGTCCGTGGTCAAATGCTACACTGTTGGTAGACTGTGTAACCTGTTTGGTTTTGTGATCTGTTACATATCACAAATTAGATTTGATAGATGATTTTTTTATTATTATTATTGAGAAAATATACGATCTGCTTATTGTTTAGGCCACATTATCTCCTGTTCTGATATTGTCTCTGATAGGTGGAAATTAGAAAGAGGTCCCTAAGATTAGATAGATAGATAGAATTTTATTAATCCCTCGGGAGTATCCTTTGGGAAATTATGGGAAAAAAAGGACCATGGTGAGAAGGGGCAACCAGCTGAACCAGCGCACAGGGAGCAGTGTGTGGGGACGATACCATTCTCAGGGCACCTCAGTGGTAACTTGGCGATAGGGGGATTCGAACCAGGGCCCATGTGGACCCAAGTCCGTTACCTTAACCACTAGGCCACCAACTGCCCCTAAACACACGAATACAGATGGTTTACGCACGCTGACAGGAGTGAAAGTACTAATTGCAGATTTCCTCAGCCAAAAGAATTCTGGAGAAATTGATCTTTTCTCAAGAATAAAAAAAAAGCACAATGGTAGAGGCTAAAAAACAGATCAACTCGTTCTTAAGGTCATGGCAGGAAGAATGGTCATAATGGTTTCAACTTTAACACATTTCACACACAGGAAAAAATGCAGTAACTTCAACTCAAAGAAAAACTGCACATCTGTCTTTAATCCACTGATACCTGGCATTGTACCCTGTTCCCCAAGCAGAGATCACCATAGTAAAAAGGCCCTTTAATATGAAGGGCCAGGGCCCAGCTGTGTGTCCATCTCCCTCTGTCCCTCTTTCAGTCTCTTGGAGGTTTTTCACTCCTCATGGAAGAACAGAAAAGTCTATCAGCTGGTATGATCCCAGTTTGCAATTGACTCCACACAACGTGACACAAGGAAAACATGATGCTCAGATAAAAACCGCTCATTGCATTGCAATATTGAAACAATAGGTAAGACATTTGAGCTCATTGCTTCTCAATGGAAGGGCACAGTGTACATTTTGTTTGAAAAAAAAAAGATTGTTAGCTCTAAGCCACGTGTTCTGTTGTTGCTTTGCTTTAGCTTAACTGTGGCTTCCTGTAGTGTCCGGTTTTAACATCCTCATACCTCAAACTTAATCCCATTTCTTTTGTCCTTTCATAGGTGGAATATTAACTTTTTCTACCTACAAAAATATTTTTTTTATTGTACATTTTTCTTTATTTTTTTGTGTGATACAAACACAAAGAGTCCAAACAAAACAAAGTGCTCACCAGTCTTTGTAGAGGAAAACAAATCATGGTGCATTGCATGGCTTTCAGTTTAAAGACAGAGGAATAGTTGATAGCTTAGGGTCCATCTTTCCGATGCCTTGCCTATAGGCTTAGGCCTGGTCAAAACATGTAGTCATTTCCCCCCGAATGTATTTGGCTTGGCTACAACGGTCCTTTCTTGAATCTGTTTTCTTTCAGCACATTTATACCTAACTACGATATAACCACAACAATTTAATCATATCGACTCTTGAGGATATGAGAGGTGAGGAGAAAGGGTTAGGAGTGTGGTATGGGTTGGTACAGTAATCCAGAACTCTGAACCCCGCGAGGCCCTAATTCTAGGCTGCATGCAGAAACAGCATTAACACAACGGTACCCAGGTTACACAAACTGCCTCAGGTGAATGAAACTGTCACGTGAAGAACGAGGTGATGATGAAGTGGTCAATAGTTTTATGCAAACTATATGTTTTCTTTTTTGTCTATCACTTAGGAGAGAAATTGTAGAAAGGTCAGTATTTGCTCTGACAGGAAGTGGCATTCTTGGTGGTGTCCTTTTCTGGTGTCAGATAACATAGACACAAAAGCCAGTCTGCATTTTCTCGTAAAACAAATAAAACTGCAATGAATGCAAGGGGAAATAATATTCCTGACTAATCAATCTTTATTGCCAGCTTTTCAAGTCCAAAGAGCCTGAAGCTAGCATAATAAAAATTGAGAGTTGGATGTAAGTCTTTAAATGTTTATCAATTTCCCCCTTTAGCTTGTGTGTCGGTACAAAGACAAATATGTCTGTATTCTGTAGAGTGTAAACCAGCCACAAGGGGGCACGAGCCAGTGTTTTTTTTTTTAGTGCCGGTCCCAAGCCAGGATAAATGGTGAGGGTTGCGTCAGGAATGGCATCCCGCGTAAAACTTTGGCCGAATCAAATATGCAAGACAATAAAATGATTTCCATACTGGATCGTGGACAGTGTTAGATCGAAATTGTTAGTGCTGTCATCACGGACCTGTCGTTAAGGTGTAGCGGATAAATACTCCTAAATAAAATTAAATGTCCGGCATGAAACTGGTATTTTCCAAGTATATTATTCAATATTTATCAACTATGGATGCAACTTATTCAGCAAAGAAAGTTGATAATCACTTATTCATGTTTGTCTTTTAATGCCAAGCAGCTTTAAAGGCTCTATTGCCTCATTTAAGAGCCACTACGGTGTGGACGTCCTCCATAAGACAGAGAATGTGAACTCTGTATCAGGCAGCACAAGGAGACGGCTACAAGTAATTGTTGTTTGACTTAACATTAACATGACATGGTCTGAATACTCGAACACAAGGGGAAACTGATATGGTGTATGTTGAGCATTATCTCTCTGCGGCCCTGTATCAATTGACCTACGGACCGGTACCGGTCCACAGCCTGTTGGTTGGGGACCACTGACGTATATGGCCTTCGGCCATGGTGTCCTGGAGATATGTGTTAGCACCATCTATTTTAAAATAAATTCATTAGGCCTGTGTGTCTGCATGCTGCCCGCGGTCTGACCACGCACTGACCCATGTCAGCCCACCTCTCACCTCACAAACACTTTTCTGCCCTCCCTCCATCTCTTCCTCCCAATCAAGCACATTTCACCCACGGCTACAGCGTGCCGGTTAGCACACGCCATGCTGTGTCTATGGAGGACCTAGTGTCACAAAAATAAAAAAAGTTGCCGTCCTCTGCTGCCCTAAGGGGACACGACAGTACCGCAGAGGCCGCACAGCTACATGAGATGCGTACAGCGAAGACAGATGGAAGCAGCTTCCCTACTGACACAACATCGTCGTCTTAATTTATTATTTATTGTTGAGGTGCATAGGATGTGGAGAACACACTGAGCCGTTAGGATAAAAATCAGCCTGGCCCAGAGTAATGACGTTACTCTACATGTGGCTAACTCATCGTTGGAAAGTCCGATATGGGTTTCTTCCGTAACTATCCAGACAGCTGTGGCAGGGCCACAGAGCAAGGGAGGGAGACCAAGGAAAGTGAGAGGGGATACGGGGAAGATAAATGTGTAATAAATGTCTTTTCTCTGCGTGTTCCAGCCGTAGATCGATCAAAAGTTGCACAAAAGAAGGGAAACACTGAAGTAAAGGGTCAAAGACAAACGTATACGCCTCCTTCCTGCTGCTCCTGCCTTTAAAATGATTGGATTTGTTTCTCCCTATCGTTTTGCCATCTATTTATTATGTTTGTATCTTCACAGTGTGCTTTTGGAGTGGCTGTTTTCTAAATGGCTCGAAGTCAGTCGGTGATATGTCAGTAGGGGGAGAAAAGAATTGGCCCGTGGGTGGTGCGGATGGGGCCCGGGGCGGGTCGTAGGATGGCGTGGCTCAGGGGAGGACCTTGCAAGAGATGGTGATGTGGGTGATGCCCGGGAGCTGCTGCTGCACGTAGGGCTAATGGGTTCGAGGAAGCGGCGGCTGCCATCGCTGCGGCAACAGCCAGGGGGTTGGGCAAGAGCCCCGCCCCCAAAGCTTTGGTGAGATCCTTGGAGAAGGTCAGAGATGACTAGAAACAGGACAGGGTGAGGTACAGGAGAGACAAGACAAGGAGTAAAAAGAAAACAATAAAATAATATTAGATCCAGATTGTCTTCAAAACGAAGGTACAGATATAGATCATTTTTATAGCTTCCTTTGATCTGCCACGGTCATAGCGGTGAGCCAAAAACCAGAACAAATGCCTTTAGAGCTGATCAGGCTCCGAACTCAAGCCGTACAGGACTAAACTGCTTTGTCAGCATCTATTCGTTTTTATCGACCAATCGTATTCTCTGTTTACTTGTTCATAGAAGAAAAAAAGGAATGAATTTGAGAGATTACCGTCAGATCCGCTCCCCTGTGCTTCTTGTGTCGACTGAGGAGAGGGTTAGGTTTGCCTGCCATGCCGTCCCGGTGTCTCCGACTTGATATGTGCTAAAGACACAACAAAGACAGAAGTGAGATTCACTGTCCGTGCCTTAAACATGTGAGACACCACCAAGTGTAGATGAAGAAAGTCATTGATCCTAGCTGTTATTAGAGTGGATTAAAATGATCTTATTCCAGGTGTCATTCTGGTCTTTTCTTTCCTAGTGCCTGCTGCCAAACACACGGCAACGCTTTTTCTTACACAGCTGAGCAACAATATTTCTTCCCTCTCCTGGTTAAAACCACCTGTATTCATCATGTTTTCACTTAAAACAGAAACAATATTTTATCATTTACATCAGTGTTCCCCAACCTTTTTTTTGTGCCACGGACCGGTTAAATTTCTGGTACTTTATTTCTGGACCAGTCATTAAGTTTAATAAAATGACATTTCCCCTGTTCTAAAATATTTTCCTACCTATAAAATCTTCCTACCTGAATTAACTGTGCATGGGCACAACAAGGATTTTTCAAGTGCACACAGCCTATAACTTTCTGCTACCAGACTGGTATAAAAAGTTAGAATCTTGTATCAATTACTTTAATTTTGACTTTATTGTTGTTGTCTTGTCTCAAATATAGTTGCATTATTGATGATGGAATACTAGCCATTCTATTGGTCAATTTGTTGATATGGGTATGGATCAAGTGGAAGTAATAGCCAGATGGGGCCAAAAGGAAACATTATTTCTCTGTGGCCAGCACCAATTCACCCATGGACCAATAGCGGTCCCCAGCCCAGTGGTTGGGGACTACTGATTAACATCACATAAATATTTAAAATACTTGATTTGGCATTGAATAAGAGCTGCAATCATGTTTTCCCGGGACATTATAGGCACCGTTTTTTCTTTCTTTGCACCTTAAAAAAAAAAGATTTTTTTATATAATCTCACCTGCTTTAGTTGAAGTTCAGAGTTGACCCGCACGTTGCAGATCTCACAGTGGAAGGTTCTTTCCTGAGTGTTGGGGTCCACTGGGCCCCCTCCCTGCTCTCCACTTGGTTTAGGGCCTAAGCGAGGATATGCTTTGATGGGGCCCAGCCCACTGCGAGCCTCTAGAATGGTTTTGTGTTTGGTACCTGGCAGAGGTGAACAAAAAGATAAAATATATTTATCATGAGGCAGTGACTAGTGAAGTATCTTTTACCATTGTGTCAGTCAGGAAGGTGCTCGTTGTACCAATAGAGGCACGACAATGGAGGAGTAAAATTGCGTGAAAATTCTAATCTGCAGTGACCCTTTTTGACCATAAGAGGGCAGCAACAGAACAGCCGTTCAGCCCCGGCTTTGGTGGATGAACTCGGAACCCTCTCTGGCGTTAATATAATAATGATGAACGATTGATGACGTTATCTTTCGGTGTGGAGGTTGACGAAATGTCACGCTCTATGCTCTGTAGTGAAATTCATTCGCCACTTGTGACCTTATCAATAAAAAAGCTGGACCACAGTCTTGTCACTACTAAAATAAATGGTTTTGACCGTAAATGTCAATGAGTGGAGAGTTAAGGGAAAGTCATTATGAGAAACAGATGTGGACTGGACTCAGATCTTACAGTGGAAACCACCATGGGGGTTTGCTTTCCTCTCAACTTAATATTTATTACTTTTATTTCATGTTTACCTTAATGTACAAATAAAAATTAAGGTTTTTTTTTCACAACAAAATACAAGCTGACCTTTCTAATAACCCATAATAAACCTATTCATATACATTTAATTTTATTATTATTATTATTAGATGTCGATGATGCGAGGATTTTGTGTGTCTGTTTCTACGGTCAGTCTCCTCTTGACTGCATCTGCCATCATCTTAATCCAATTACACTTCTGGCAAGAATAAAGCATAAATACAGAGACATTTCGAGACACATCTGTCCTGTCAGATGTTGGCAGGAAACACCGTCCACGTGTAGCAGAAGAATGCGGAATGGAATTCAGAGATTCTAAGTCTGTGAAGATAAGTCATTTATATTAAGGCTCTTCTTTTGTTTAATTGGTTACATCTTTGAAAAAAAAGGGTCACGGAAAGAGAGAGCGGTCTAAAAAAGCAACACAGCAAAGTGTGCCAGAGGGAGAATCACACGTTTCGTTCTTGGCTGAAACAACTGCTCTCGTACAGTATCTGCCCCATCTGACTTTGAATTTGAGTCACTTTTCTTTTTTTTTTTTTAGAAACCCTTTTGAAGAGAGTTAAGGTTACAGAGGAGAGTGCAGTCGCTGGGGTCTGGTGATTTGGGAGGAACACAACGACTGTGAGTCCTGCTGGGAAGGAAGAGGCAGGAACCACGGCTTTCTGTTCTATTTTGGTCAGACAAAACTTTCCTTGGCTGACTTTTTTGTCATTGTAAGGATTGTTAGGGTTTAAAAAAAAAATAAAAGACAGGCACACACAAAGTAAATGAGGGACATTTGCTAAACTGCAAGCGCAGCCCAGGTAGACATGGAACTGATGCATAAATATTCAAAATAATTCACTGCTTACGTCATCCTTCTGTTTTAGTCTTTTCTGCTGTTCATTCTGTGCCACGCACACTGCTCACGGCTCGGTGTCTGCACGGCATGTGCTTTCAGTTTTGAAGCCCTGCTAATATTCACCGTATTGATTTTTGACTGATTGCTTCCAGATTGTTTCAGACATGGAGTTTCAATCCTCACTAATACAGGCCCGGAACTTTGGAGTCAATCAGCTGCCACAAGGCTGCGATCGTGTTTAGAAGCTGTGACATAGTCTCTGTGATCTCTGGTTGTACTGCATGTGCATGCACACTGTAAACGTGCTGGAGGGCAGATGTAAAACAAATCTATTCTTGTGTAGTTGTTGTCGTAAATTACCAAATAATTCTTTTTCCAGAGCACGGAAAACAGACGAAAACTAAGAGGCAATCGCAAATTAGTCCGACTGCTTCTATTGATTAATACTTCATCCAACACCAGGATGTTTCTATTAGCTGCCGTCTTAAATTCTTCAAGGCAAGTGGGATAGAGTTTCACTGACGTGGAGCTGGTTCTTTGTTGTCCATTGTTGCTACTTTTTCCTCAGACTGAGAAGACTTTAAGGCTACAGGGTAGAGATGCAGCGGTCAATCGGCCACCGATTAAAAACAGCGGTTTTATAATTGACCCAATCGGTGACCGGTCTGTCACTGTCGTAAATTCCGGGTTTCAGTCGTCACACTGACACGCATGTGCGGCGACAGCAGCTCAACACGATCAGATCGGACTTTTTTTTGCTATATGCCAGGACTTTTGAACCTTTATTTATTATTTTTGATGTTTTATTCCCAACCTGAGCAAGTATGGTATCTATTATATCTTCTTCTCCTTTCGGCTTTTCCCGTTTTTTCAGGGGTTGCCACAGCGAGTCAACAATTTTATTGTATTGTATGATTCTTATTATTTAGGTATGGGAAAAACTGGTTTTGACAGGTCAGACCTCCTTTAGAACCGGGAATTGGTATCAGCCTGAGTAAATGCAACTCTATTCATGCTCCATAATTTCCTGAAGGATAAAGTTCTATTCTCTTCTATCCTATTGCAATTGGTGCATCTCTGCTAATAGAATCTGCCCTTGCAGTGGGGAAAAAGGTCACACACTGTGGTAAATTGCTGGTTGGTAAGGAGTTAAAGCAGTCAAAGTGCACTCTGAGAGTTTGAAGCCCTGAGTCAACATTCTCTTAAGCTAAAATTTGTGGCTCATTCAACCACATAATGGTTAATTCTTTCTGTTGTTCTCGCACGGGTACAAAATGTGTTCCTTTGCTGAAAATAAGCAGATAAATCACAAGGACGGGGAACATTTTCCTTTCAGCAGTGGTGTGTTTCATAAGTTGGTTTGTATTTGTACTGTAGCGTGAGAGCGAGTGAGGCACCTTGACAGATCGTCTGAAAGCAGGAGATTAGGGCTCTGTTACACTGTCATTGTCAAACAGATCAGTTATCTGCTGATCAGTGTTTTCTCAACACCAGCGGCCGAACTGCAGTGAACTTGAAACACTTAGTCAGGACATTCTCTTGATCGATTTTCATGGACTTAGACACACGTGCATTTGCATGTGTTTGTTTTGCCCAGGTTTGGTTATTATCAGTTTGTTTGGCTAAATTCTCATGTTAATTTATAGGGAAATTTTAAAACTTCAGGGGTTGCCACAGCGAGTCAACTATTTCCATCTCCCCCTGTCCTCTTTGTTCTCAACTCTAACTCCAACTACCTCCATGTCCTCCCTCACTGCATCTACCAATCTCCTCTTTGTCTTCTACCTGGTAGCTCCATCTCTAGGATCATTTTTCTACCAATATAACCACTGTCCCTCCTCTGAACATGTCCAAACCATCTGAATCTGTCTCCTCTAGCTTTTTCTCCAAACCTTCCTGTCTGTGTTGTCCCTCTAATCACCTCATTCCTGATCCTGTCCATCCTTGTCTCTCCTAAAGAGAATCTCAGCATCTTTAACTCCTCCACCTCCACCTCTGCCTCCTGTCTTCTAGTGTCTAGTCTCTTCTTGTGTCTAGTGTCTCTAATCCATCCATCATGATGTCTAGAAATATATTCAGTATTCTATTAATAAAAGTGAAATAACAATAGTGGCATTTGGTAAATTAATGAATAATAAAGTAATAATTCATATGCTAATATGATTCACTTATATAGTTTTTGAAATCCCAGATGTTCTTGTTAAAAACATTTTATGTCCTGTTTGTAACATCATTCACAAATTTACTGGATTCAAACCTTTGAAAAAGGTTGTTTAATTCAATTGCAGCGAATGATGAAATCATAGAGAGATCCTTGGGACTTTCCTGGCAGCACTCTTCCCTGACGGTCGGAAATTGTTTCCAGTAATAATAACAGCAGTGTTATAGGAGTGTTTCCAATCACAACTAGATCAGTTATGCAACTCAGTCTAGGTACCTGGGCAGAAAGAACAGTCGTGCTGTCTTGATTGACTGTGGACCTCACTCACCTTTGTTGTGGGCCTCCAGCTGAGACAGGGAATTGACTGCCACCTTGCACAGTGAGCAGTACAGTAGCTTTTTGGCTTTGTCCTCCTCTGTCTCTGGGTTAGAGGGGCTGCTGGAGGCCGAGGTGCCATTGGCTCCTGGTCCAGATCCGGTTTGTTCTGTGTTGTTGCTACCGCTACCACTGCCACAGCCTGGGGAGGTGGAAGTAGGGGGGACCAAGGGTGGAGTCGGGCTGTTCAGAATGGGACAGACTGATGGCACGGGGGAGTCCATGGGTGGAGTAGGTGGAGTAGTAAGTGTGGGAAGGGGCCCTGTGGTGAGCAGGAGTCCATTTAACTGTGTGGGAGGCTGGGATTCATCTGGTGGAGGAGGAGGAAAAATAGAGAAACATTAAAAGACCTGAACACACAAAACCACCATAATTTTACAGTCTGATAAAAAAGCTTTTACTACACTCACTTCCTCATCTTTCAACCTTGTAGTCAACCATGAGCTGCTCAGAAAACCACAGGTTTAACCACATTGTTAAATAGCTTCTTAAGATCAGACAGGCCAGAACAGAGAACTAGCAATCCAGTGGTTTCTAATTCTGTCTATTATTGTTTAAATACCTTATTTAAAATTAAATGTAACATGGGTTAGAAAATGTTTATGGCGTGTGTTTGACATGTTCGTAATTTAGAGGTTAAGAGTTAAAAGGTGGAAATCAGAACCAAAAACTTCAGCCATTGCTCGGTTCCACACCTGTTGCTATTGGCGCAAGTTGAAGAAAAAAATTACCCTTAACATTGGCACAGGTCAAAATTGTCCATCTAAAAGACAACATTCTGGAGTCAACTCTGGGTGTTGTTATTATTCAATTTCTTTTTTATTCAGAGTCTTTTTGACCCGTTTCATCATGGAATATGTTTGTAACGCACATCTCCACACATGGTTCTGGTCAGCTACACCCATATGTAATGCTTTTGGCATTTACAAAGCAATGGGCGTTGGCTGAAAAAAGAAACCCTACATTTGGTTGGGGTAATCAGAACCCCCAGCCAAATGAGCTGCGACTTCCAGGTTCTTTCTTTCAAACTCCCCAGGATGCAGCGCCAAAGACAGACAGTGTAGAAGCCCCACTGGATTATAGTATTAGAGGGATAATGTGGAGTATTTCTGGGGACAAAGAAATATTGACTTTAGCTGTCCAGTTTCCTTTTAAGGACCACACACTTTGTCACTACTCGCATGACATGTTCCATAGAGGCTCTGATATTTTTATTTTAGCCCTTCACTTAATGGATTCTACCACATTAACCTTGAGTTGTTTTAGGTTTTCCAAACTAAGGGATTTTATTACATTATTATTGATTTATTTCTGGTATTTCCATTTATTTTTATTGTGAGATCATAATTTCCTTTTCTTCTTCTCTGGAAGTTTCCAGCAGATTGAAGCTGTGTTTACTAAACAGATGTTAAATTAAAATGAGGAGGAATAACATTGTTTTTTTTCAACGCAAGGATTTTTAGTGGAGTCCAAATTCTGGGTGTACTTTTTATGACTCATAACACACTTATTCTGTTTCGGTGTAACCTAGTTAGTCAGTCTAAGAGAAAGAAGAAGAAAATATGTACAAAATAATCTCTTATGACATTTTTATAGGTCAGAGAAAGTGTGTTGATTGTGTTTCTCTGTAGCCGAAGTTGTCTTTAATCAAAATTATTTACAGCTGTCAAACAGATACAGTTTTTATAATGATTAATTATTCTAAATTATATTTCTGAATGGGACAAAACAAAGTTAGGAGAGACAACTGCTGGTCAACTTGTCTTTTAGAAAAATGTGTTGCCTGAGATCGAAAACAAATGAGGACACTGAATAATAGCACCCCCTGTAGGACATTTACGGGAAACTTTATTTTGTATCCAAAGTTATTGAGGTTTGTAAACGAACCCAACACGCCCACACACACACACACACACACATCATCATATTAAAATGCAGAAACAAAGAAGAAACAAAAGCAAAATCCACAGCGCCCACAACATGTGGTTTGAGTTACAATTGAGAGAAGAGAAACTGAGAGGCTTTGGCCAGTTCTAAGTGAGGGATAGCCTGGAGGTCTGCCACGCTGAACCATCACATCCACTAACCATTACACGTCACACCACACTGATTTTAGCCTGAACTCCCTCGTCTCACAACAAGTTCAGCTGAAGGCAAAGGCCCAGAGTCTCTGCCTCTGTGTCCTATCCTCACTGAGCAGCAAGGTTTTTCGACACAAAAACTGACACAAATACAAAGTCAGTGTGAAAGCTGGATATCTTCAATCCATCTTCAAGTCGTCTCAAATTTGATGGACACTTAAAGAGTGAAGTTCTGTTAAAAAAACAGGGATGAGGCCACTTACTAACCTCTATTCCCCTGCTTCAAATCTGAACAGAAGAAGGAATTATTCACGGGGAGAGGTCAGCAGAGGGAGATAACTCTGTCCAGATGCTTTACACTACAGCCTGGTGCGTCCGTATTGGCTTAATCCACACCAGGAAATTAAAGATATGTATAGTATGTGGTTCATGGGGAGATGTTTAGTTTATAAAGCCGTGGGATTTGATACAGTCAATTCTGATTCACACTGAAGGAACATCCACTTTTTCCTGTAATAGTGGATGTTCTATCCTGGAGTTTAGAGGTTTTTTTTCCTTGGGCTTCAAGTGGAATATGGAACACAACCGGTTGTAGAACTGGTGTAGCAATATTAAAGTAAGTTAAAGAATGACTGTATTGATCAAATTTTCCTTATTACAAATAATCCTAGCTGTAAGCAAGAACATAGCTTGCCTACAACTAAAAACAAAAGGTCACAAGGAAGAAGATAAAAAGTGAGTAGGAGACTTGCTAAGACCAGCGTTCCCCGTTTTTGCGCCACAGACTGGTTAAAAGTAATATTAATATAATATAGATATAAAGTAGTAATATTTTCACTGACTGGTTGTTAAGTTGTGGCAGATAAATACCCCTTAATAATATTACATTTCTGGTGCTCTGAAATATTTTCCTACCTATAAAATCTTCGTGTCCAAATTAACTGTGCATGGGCACAACAACAATTTCTGTGCACATAGTCTATAAATTTCTGCTACCAGACCGGTATAAAAAGTTAGAATCTTGTATCAATAACTGAGTTTATTGTTGTTGTCCTCACTGAGAAGATTTTGTAATCAGATATAGTTGCATTATTGATGATGGAATCCTAGCCATTCTATTGGTCAGTTCTTTTGTTGATATGGGTATGGATCAGGTGGAAGAAATAGCCAGATGGGGCCAAAAGGAAACATTATTTCTCTGCAGACCAGCACCAATTCACCTGCGGACCGTTACAGGTCCCAGGACCAGGGGTTGGGAACCACTGGCTTAGACCATGAATCTTTCGTTTGGTGGGCTATTTTCAAATGTCAAATGAGACAACTACAATTGAATCAAGGACAGAATGTTAAGGATGACATTTAAACACTAGTCCAAAAAACTGAAAACACACACATGTCCGTTGAAACATTGTCGTTGTGCGATTTGTTGGAGCAGATTAGTCTGTTTTATGTGTGACAGAGAATGAAAGAGAGAGGTAGAGGAAGAGATGCCAAGGTGGAATGACTCCATCTGCCACCAGTGCCCCTATCAATACCAATTCTTAATGATTAACGAGCTACAAAATGTAATGCAAGACCCAGATCTCATTAATAATGCAGCGGTGGAGAATTTTCCCAGTCTGGACTACCTCTGAACTCCAGAAGTTTCTGCACACACACACACACACACCAAAACACACAAGTTATTCTTATACGCTACTTAAATTTGTGCCATTTCTCTCGCACATCATTAAAAAGAGTGAGAATCGAGGACAGAATTTTCCTGAGAAAATAGAATCCAAAACCCAAAATATCTAGTCCCCATGTAACTTGATATTACAGAACACTCACCTCACAGCCATGATACCTAATCCCTCCCTTTAAAGTCATTGGTCTAATTGACCTTGGGTGTGTGCACAGGGGTGTGCAGACTAAAGAGTGGTTTTAGCAGTGCCCTTCATTACAGTGGGAGTGTCAGGCAGGGAAGGAAGAATAGCAAGAATGGGAGAGAGTGGAGTTTCTATCCAAGCAAACAGCTGCCTTTTTTTGCCCACAGTCACAGCCAAACCCTCAGTTCTTCATGCCAAAGAACTGCTGAAGCCAAGGGCCTCCTCTTTACAGACCAAACTGACCGCAAACTGTGCAAGGGCCAAATAAACCATGGAAACCTGTTCTGGTTGTCATTATCTAGAGAAAAAAACAAACAAGAGCAAAACAAAATATATCTTTATAAAAGCCCTCCCTCTATGTTCCCCCCTTAAGCAAGGTTTGCATCTGTTACACTTGGAGTCATTACTGCATTACAACGTGTGACATAAACAGCGTTAAAAAACACCACAAGATAGATTTCAGACTGTGCACCTGCAGATGTACGGTGATTATTTTTAATCTTATATCAACAAACTGACCATCTACCGGAAAACACATGCCGCTCTGTGTTGCAGTCGCTGTGTGGGAAAGTGCTCACCCTCTATTTTCTGACTGCCCTTGCATGTGCATCTGTGTGTACATACATCACGCGTACACGTCAGCACAACTATGTCATTTTTAGACAAACTGCCATTCTGTGACCTCCATAGTCTAAAATGTCAGTCCTACAGACTCTGCTTTCCCAGTTTAGATCATGCACAGTTGTCTGCTCCCAGAGATCTGGTCTCACACAGACCCACAAAGGCACACTCTCAGGCAAGCAAGCAAGCAAGCATGCAGGCCGACCATGATGGAAAAGGGTTCCAGGGTCACGAGAAAAAATCTTGGATGGAAAATGGCATTCTTTCACATGACGTTGCGCTCAGATCTTAATCATGGCAGAGCAGTTACGGGTCTCTGTGTTCTTGGAGTCCAACTTGGGAAGTCCTACTTACACAAGGGGACTGGTCTGCAGCTGATTTGAGATCCCCCAGGAGGTAGACAGACCTTTGGACTTGGTTTTTACTTAACATTTTTTGTTGATACTGCATAACTCTACAGTTGATTTTTATTTTACTCAAAAAAGTCACCCGCACATTGTTTGAATATTAGTTGGAAATATCTGGTAAAGATTGGGCCATAGAAACCTTTGTAAATGTCAGGAAAACACGTCTGGTCAATCCATCCTCTCATATATGATCCAAGGACAGAGTGGTGACTCTGAGAGAATGGAAAAACTCTGAGAGGAGAATGGAGAAGGGTAGCACCACCCTGTACCCACAATGCCTGAAATAGGATGATGAGCAAGACAGAGAGAGAGATTAACTAGGACTGGATCAACAAACTGCTAGAGACAGCGCTTTAGACCACTCTATCAAGTCCACTGTGGGACTCAGCCCCTAGTCCTTCTGTCTTATTGAGTTCCAGTATTTAGTCTATGTGGATTTTTTTGCAACTGAGTCATATTTGTCCTCCTGTAATGAATACAACACTGTGCCCATCCGAATAACATGATCTTCTGTGACAATGTCGCTCAGCTCAGCAATATCTGAGTGAAGAAACAGAGCGAAACAAAAGTTACAGAACAATTTCACCTGTTCACTCACGGAACAAAACACCTCATGTCTGACTAGACTTACACCTCCCTATGCCTCCCAAGCCACTATATCAATAACCCATAATCCTCTGGCACCAATTAGCTGCCCTGAATTTAATTGAAACTCCAGTGATTTAAACTGGTGATGTGAGATTTTATATATATATATATTTGAAAGAAGATGGAACTACTGCTCAACACCAATTATTTATATGCTCAATTCACTGCCGATCGCCCAAAGTCTTATTTAAACACTCATTAAAATTTAACTGTCTATGGTCAAAGACGGGGCAAACCTCAATTTTGTTTCATTGTTGTGATGTCTCCCTACGTAAACATTCTGGTCGACTGTACATCGTTCATAAACTGTGTATAAAAATTTAATGTGTCCCTGAAAAATGACACAATGTACTCCAATAGATAAGAAAGGTGGCAGAGATGCTGGGGGTCTTTTTAGGGATGACTAGGGTGGACAGGATCAGGAATGAGGTGGTTAGGGGGACAACACAGACAGGAAGGTTTGGAGAAAGAGCTAGAGAAGACAGATTGAGATGGTTTGGACATGTTCAGAGGAGGCGGAAACATTGGTAGAAGAATGATCCTAGAGCCAAATACAAAGAGAAAGGCCAAAGAGGAGATTTATGGATGTAGTGATGGAGGATATGGAGCTAGTTGGAGTCAGAGTTGACGATACAGAAGACAGGGTGAGATGGAAAATGCTGATTTGCTATGGCAACCCCTGAAAAATGGACACACCGAAAGAAGGTGAAGAAGAAACGGTTTGGCATGCTTCTATGGACAAAGCTCATGAGGTAAACAGAAGATCTACACCATAGTGTATTTAAATTCAACTGTAGTTTTTAAGTATTGTTGTCTTCAAAAACTTTGAAATAATAAGCCAAACACACACAAACACATTGTCTGGCAACCGTTTGTCAGCCAAAATCTTTGTTTTTCAGTCACACTCACAAAAACTAATCAGTGCAGAGCTGCAGTGATTAGATGCTTTTGTTATTCTTGCAAAACTTCCTTTTCATTGTCCAACAAAACAATTCTGGACACATGGTACTGGATTAATTTTCTCTACAACAAAACTCACCGGCTTTGACGGACTCACTGTCTGAGACAGCGCTTGGTGCTCCAGGCGGAGATGGTGAAGTAGGGGGCACACTGTAAGGCTTGTCCCCCTCCTGTGGACGACTCTTGGAGGTTTCGATGCCTTTGACTCTCCTAGCGTGACGGTTTCCTTTATAATGTGCTTCTGCCTGGCTCTGAGATAAAACAATAAAGGACAAAAGTAAAGAGTTATTCTGGGAGTTTATACAGATGCCAATATGCGAAGCAAACATTCCGAGCGCATATAGTCCCTTACGCTTGAGCATGTGTTTTTCATTATAGTAGCATGTTTTTGTATACACACTTGGGGCCAAGAGTGACGGACAGTTGGCATATTTGCAGGATACACAGATACATCACATCATAGAAACAAAACCCTGTACCGTGCACCCGAGACCCATTTGTACTGTACCTGCTCCCCCTGAGACTCATTTAGCTTATTGCAAGGTTTTCCAGTTTAATAGATCATGAGATGTGTTCAGCATATCTATTTTGGAGTAATCTATCACCCTATGTTAGACACACCTATCAAGACCTAAATATCATCACTAGTGGAAGCGTCAGCATCCATCTCTCAACAGCGCCTAAAAGGGATTGAGCATTTGGATTTCATTGTTAGCGTATCAACATAGTATTAATAAAATATGTAGCATAACCTCCAGGGTTGCCTTATGGTTGCTTGCTGCAGAATCTTGGAATTGTATAGGCCCCAGTGGTAGATATGAAACAGTCAACAATATAAAGATGAATATTTATTCTCAGCCTCTTGGAAGTCAATTTTTTTACAGCATAGATTGTTCTTATATTGTTTATAATATTCTCTTTCTCTAAACAAAAGCTCTAATTTTGCCAATCATACAATTAAGAAAAATTTCCAATAAGTTCAACTGTATCTCATCTGAGATATGTTTTCTCAATGTCGTGGGAGACCAGATATGAAAGTCTTCCAAGGTTCAGATGTTTCTTTCAGCTGCAGGCTTTCTTTCATAACATTTTTTTCTTTGTCCAAAGAAATTGAAGGATATTGGTTAATGTAAATGGACATTTTACCTTGTAGCTAAAAAGTTAGCATCTTTTAACTCTGGAAAAAGGTACAGACAACCCTTTTTTTTATAAAGTAGTATCTAATGTATATACTATAAATATTAGTCTCTATTTGGGGAAAAGGACAAAAATCCTCCAGCATTCCAGCTTTGAAGAGCAGAACCGAAATTTATCAGTCCTAGCCACTGTTACACAAGGTTAGCTGTGTAAAACTACAAGCTGATGTTTGCTCAGAGGGTAAACAGAGGTGAGTCATGTGACAAGAGACTCCCCTGACGGCCTGTCTCTAATCTGTGCATGTTGGCGTGTCTGCACTGAGGTATTTGAGTTGGGGACGCCGTGGCAGACGAAAAAACGTGGCGGCTACGTTTAGCTGTCACCAGAGTTTTGCTTCAAAGTGTGGTGACTTTAAAAGAACAACACAGCCGTACGGAGACACACGTACAAGTATGCGACAGGGATATTCCAGAATGCCATCTGTTGGTCCGTTCTTCATCTGCTCTTCTTCAGCGAGATGAAAACCCACTCCAGTCTCCACTGGCACTGTGGGAGTAGTTGTACCTCGCTCCCAGCGACAAATATGATTATCAAGAGCTTGGATTTCTTTAGTGGCCAGCGACAGTGAGAATTGTAGTGTTGAAACGTGGCTGACAGCTGCTGTATCTGCTGAAAGGTTTTGAAGAATCCAACGTCCACCTGGGACTCATTCTGGCCACGGGATCAGAAGTGGCGATAGACTGGCTTGTAAAGAAGGTGGAGGGCGATGAGTTACGTATGTGAGGCCCCTTGTATACAGTATACTGTACACCATTTGTTGAACAAGGACATCAGCTGCTGCGATCAACCTGTCATTTTGTTTGTGTACTTCAGGAGTTGCCCCTTGTTTCACCAGTTGTGTTAAAACTCGCTAATCCAACACTCTGGGTTATGTAAAAATCATGCACAATCTCTACCAATTCAAGGTTCTTCTTGCTTTTTAGCTGTCTCCACACAATACATCACAGGATGTCTCCATCCTGTCTACTAAACCTTTGCTCTAACTCCTCCCGCTCCCCTCTTGTCATACATCACCCTGTACCCTTGTCACCACCCGCTGTACTCTGCCTGCATCTTATGAAAACCCACTCCAGTCTCCACTGGCACTGTGGGAGTAGTTGTACCGCGCTCCCAGCGACAAATATGATTATCAAGAGCTTGGATTTCTTTAGTGGCCAGCGACAGTGAGAATTGTAGTGTTGAAACGTGGCTGACAGCTGCTGTATCTGCTGAAAGGTTTTGAAGAATCCAACGTCCACCTGGGACTCATTCTGGCCACGGGATCAGAAGTGGCGATAGACTGGCTTGTAAAGAAGGTGGAGGGCGATGAGTTACGTATGTGAGGCCCCTTGTATACAGTATACTGTACACCATTTGTTGAACAAGGACATCAGCTGCTGCGATCAACCTGTCATTTTGTTTGTGTACTTCAGGAGTTGCCCCTTGTTTCACCAGTTGTGTTAAAACTCGCTAATCCAACACTCTGGGTTATGTAAAAATCATGCACAATCTCTACCAATTCAAGGTTCTTCTTGCTTTTTAGCTGTCTCTACACAATACATCACAGGATGTCTCCATCCTGTCTACTAAACCTTTGCTCTAACTCCTCCCGCTCCCCTCTTGTCATACATCACCCTGTACCCTTGTCACCACCCGCTGTACTCTGCCTGCATCTTATATTTTACCTTATTTTTGTACTGTTGTTTAATTTGAATTCCATTTATCTTTTTCCCCCATTGTTGTGAACAGAGTGAAAGAACAAACTTTATTTTTATTTATTTCGAATGTTCTTATTGAGATGCTTTATGCCCTAGAGCAGAAGTCATTATCTTTGTGCCTTTTCCCCAATAGGGAGTGAACGGATAATAGAATTTTGGCATTTCCACTTTTACACATTTATATTAGTTCAGAGAAATGCTGAATTTATTTGCTCCTGTCCCAGGTCTCGCTTTTCAAATTTTAGGATTTAATGTGACCTGTGGGCTAAATTATTTCCTCACCCCTCCCACCGTAGATGTACAGGGGAAGAGAGGTGTTTGAGGAACAAAAGACAAAGTCAAGTAAGACAGTGGTCTTGAACATCCAGTTATCAACTAGTGGCCAGTGGTCTACATATTCTAAAAATTGTTAGGATCAAATAATATAGAAAATATCCTATGGTTTCCTCTATCAGAACAGCAACAACAAAAGCTTATTGATTTTTATTTTATTTAGTTGTGAGTCTGCCCCCCCAAGGAGTCTATCCAGAAAAGTTCTTGGACTGACAAATGTAGTGGATGACACCTGATGCAGGACACGTTCAGTGAAAAAAAAAATATATATAACCAAAGCTTGAGGACATGAAGGGAGAGAAAAAGGAATCTTCTGCTGAATGACAGAGGGAACGCGTAAGCTTTCTTAACCTCCACCACCAAGCCAATGCGGATCAACTGACAAGCTGCTGAATGTCAGCTTTGAAGTCCTGGATGAAGGAGAGGAAAAAGGATGAAGGGAAGATGAAGGGTCTATCGTTCAGACCAGGCAACTACAAGTAGAGGAAGGTGATATTATGTGCTTGGTGGAGAATAGTAATGATATAAAGGAGGATAAAGGAAACCTGCAACTCATCAGCATCTTATACTCTACATTTCACTATCCAGGTGGTTCAAACTAAAAAAGTGTTCCCCTGCATGACTTTGATTATTTGAGGGTGAGGTTGTGATGTTACAGCTGCAGCTGTGATCAGTACCAGAAGGAGAGAAAGCGAACATGTGAGAAAATTAATAACGAGGAATAATAATAGAAGGGAAATAGTAGGAAACAAGCAAGAATGAGAAAACCGACTAAAAAGAACTGATAGAAAAAGGCTGAGAAGGCTTCCGGGGGGGGAGGGTGGAGAACAAAATCGGTGATGCCTATCAGCCAACATCTTGCCGCAGCAGCTGTGACGTTGGTCAATGCAGTGCAACAGAACCTGTGATGTCATTAATGCAGCACACCTTCAAGGTTATTCTGCATAAAACCAGGGTTTAACGCCTCACGCCACCACGACACACAAGGACAGTTGGAATCAAATCCTGCCCCATCCTATCCTGTTCTCTCCCCTCTTCTGTCCTTTCCCTTCAACCCTTCCTTCACCCACCCTCCCAGAATACACCGGGGCAGACAGAAGGAGAGTCTAATACATGACCCTGATAAATGCATCTTATAATAAGTACTGGCAGGCAATTTCGGACATTTCCACACTGTAAATAATGCAGCACGATGGAGGGTGAGAGATGGGGGAGGACAGAGACAGTTGTTGGAAGAGAGAACGGGAGAGGGAGGGAGGAGGTAGATCAAATAGGAGGCGTGAATGATGGAAAAAATTGTGTGTGAAATGAGAGCAGCACATGGTAGAAAACAGGGCAAATACAGTGATTATGATTTGGTTGGCCTCCACATAACTGTATGTGACCTTTGATACAGAAATGAGTTTGAAGACAGAATCTGCCAAGGGCAGAATCTAAACTTAGAAATACTGCCCTGACTCTGAAATAGTCACAATGTTAAAAAAAAAAAAGGAGAAACTACAATGGAACAGAAACTGTGTGGGCAGAATGTAATCTTGTGTCAATATGGACTCCAGTTTTTCTCCTGCAATGCATCCTAGTACATTTTAGACAGAACTGGCTGCAACCTATCTGATCCCGCTGTTACATTATACCGCAGTGGATTCAGTTTCCTTTTTTTTCCCTTAGCTCGCTGGCAGTGACAATAACAATGACAATGACAGTGGGGGGGGCAACGTTGTCCTGCAGTTCCTTATACATAATATGCATTCTTCCTTCACTTGTCATATAAACAGTACCTTGGCAGAAATAGCATAATATAGGTTTCTGTCTGTATTGCAGAGGCAAGATTTGCCAGTATAGGCTTGCCTCAAGGTGTCATTGAACGATGTGGGGCAGCAATAAAAGTATGTCATTTTAAAATGTGACATTTAGATTAATAAAAACTCAAAAGGTAAAAAAAAGACCCTCAAAAGAGGTTTGGGGTCCAGTACTAGGCCAGTGCACCATCCCAGGTGAATCCAGTTTAACCCAGTCTACAGTTCCTATATGTCACCTTAGAAGAGTTAGGGGGTAGAAAATGAGTACAAAAATGTATATATAACCTAGAAAAAAGTAAGTAATTGGTAGAATCTAACACAAAAAACGTAGTCACTCTTTGCTAGCAATACAATCAACTAAAATGACTAGAACATGTTGGGGAAATTGGTTAAAGAATCAGGTAAAAGTTAGAAAATCACCAAATGATAATAAAAATCAGTTTTAAAACTAGTTAAATCCAAATTTCATCCTTAAATGAGCATCTAATTTTAAGCACAATTATGTATCCACTGAGAAAATCTGGATAACATTAACCAAAGGTAGATCATTCCAAAGTTAACCAAATGATACATACACTTTAACAACAACTTGAACTATACTGAATTTTTAAAAAATACTTTCCAAAGATTCTTTAAATTAAAACTGCCCTTGTAATGATTGTAATGACAAGAATAGCTATTTTAATAAAATAGAGTTTCAACTGTATTTTACACTAATTCTGTACTTTAAACACTACACTATTTTTTTTTATAATCCTATTTCTCCTGGTCTGTCATTTGATTTATTGACCATTTGTCATTTTGAAAAAAGACCAAAACCTTACATTGTACAGCCAACATAAATATTTAAATCAAACCCAGAGTTACTGCGTATACATCAGGGACACATATTGGGGAAAGTTCACCAGCAATATTTCACTATGTATGTAACAGTGTAAACATCTCGGTCTAACTGTTTCCTGTGCAGAGGAAGATACGCAGCAGACAACTAAGTAAACTGCAGAGTGCAGATCACAGCCCTGCAGCTCGCTGACCACATGGACACCATGATTGTAGACCTGACAAGTATTTATAGTAGCAGGACACTCCTTAATGTTGTGTATGGTGGATGGAAGTACGCCCTAGACCTGGAGTCTGGACCGGTGCAGCCGTCACCCAAATTACACACTGCGCAAGTCATGACATTTGGCAGGGATGTTGTCATGTGTCTATATTTTTTTGTCCTCAGCAAAAAAGAAGAAATTGTCCAAAATGGCGACAAATGGTAAAAAATCTTGGCGTTCAATAATTTGTCATCAGTCGTGTATGGGAGCTCTTCTCCGGGGAAATCATGTCGTTAAACTCCCATTATGACTCCTAATAATCTGCACCATATGGAAAAACAGATGAGGTTTAAGTTAAAGATGTGCAAGAGAATTAGAAAAAGCAACATGGTGCAGTCAACACTGCAGGTAATGTAGCCGCATGACTACATGTTTTTGAAGTCCTCACGTTTAAGATTGCTGGGGACAGAGAGAGAAGGAGAGAGAGTCCTCTAAATTACTGATAAATAAAAATCCCATTTATCTGTCCTCTCCTCTGTGGTGGTTTCTGGAGGCTTTGTGCTGCGAAGATTATTGCTTTTTCTCCACTCTGTCTGAAAACAAATAAATTTCACTTGGGTCACAACTGTCAAAACACAGTCTTAACAAATGGACCACATCCTCAGTGTCAGTACCTGTTCTGCAGAGAAGAAATAAAGCAAATTCAAAAGAAAACAAAGTGCCTGGAGAGCAGGATCCACCATGTTTGGATGGGACGTTCAGGAGTCGTAAAGTAACGAAGACAAACTCGCTTGGTAATAAGTGGTTAATGCTGTGCCTCTACCTCAGAGTTGAAGCGGATCTGGCAGACGTTACAGGAGATGACAGGTCGCTTGGTTTTCACCAAAGGAACTCCGAAAGTGTGGTTGATCACGGCTTTCTGCACCGGGTCCATCTGAGAGGACATGACAGGGATGGGGACAAGGACAAAAACAGAGCGTTAGTGGAACTTTCTGAGCAGCTGGTTGATAATTAGTCATTATGCTTCCAGCCGTTATTCTCCTGTGTGTTCCTTCAGGGATGGAAAGGAGGAAAAACTTGTTTTCTTCCCTATTCTTCAGTAATGAAACTACGCCTCCTGTAATATAAGAGGCTATAATTAAATTTTATGCACCGCATTTTTGACATGCGCATTAAGTGCAATACATGTGCTTTTGTTTAGGTTGAAATGTAATTACTGTTTATACTGACTTTACACTGACAACCAGCTGCAGCAGGCTGAACCTTTAGACTATTTCTCATTCCGTAGACATCTGAGATACAAACACAAAAGGGAAAAAAAAAACAATTTCGTCACAGAAATGTTAATTAAAGAACGTGCAACAAAAACAAATTGAATGCAGAAAAAAAAGATTTGCCTACAAAGAGATGTACAAACATAATAACAGATTTTAATATCACAGCTGCAATTAGAGGGAACAAAACATACCGACATATTTCTTAAATATTCAAATGGAATTTTTTTTTTTTAACCCGCGACTGACGTCATTACTGGCGAAAAGATACTTTGGATCAATGTTCCCTAACCGGTCTTTGATGTGTAGCGGATAAATACCACTAATGAAAATGAAACGTTCAACATAAAAGTGATATTTTTTAATGATAATAATCAACATTTATTAACTGCATATGCAACTTATTGGCAAACAAAGTTGATAATCACTGAAATAGGATTGTTTTTTAATGTAGAACTTTCCACTGCTAGGTGGCAAAGCAGATTTTAAGGGTTCATTGCCTCATTGAAGAACCATTACAGTGTGGACGTCCTCGATCAAGAGGCAGTCAATTGTTTGAGACATTTGACTTGGCCTGGATACACAAACATGAGAGGATCTGGTCCTTTTTCAGCATCTTCTCTCTGCAGCCCGGTACCAATTGCCCCACAGACCAGAACTGGTCCACGGCACAGTGGTTGGGGACCACTGCTTTAGATAGCAATGAGTTGACCACAAAGAATAAAGTGTTGTGCATGATCCGCTGGGCAGCATTTGGACATACCTGGATTAGACCAATATCCAGATGGAGTGGACAGATTAAAAGGTTTCAGTATTTATTGTAGGACTGTGTTTTGCCAACAGTCACCAACGTTGACAGACCGTTGCCACAACTAGGACACCTGCTGCCGTCTAACCCTAACCTAAGACCAGACTCATGATGCTGACAAAGTTTTCAGCCTCGCACTATCCCGGACTTTGCGCTAATTGTTTCAGCTAGAGCACGTCCATCAACTGATGTGTTTAAGCCCCATGTGTAAATTTAACTTACTTTCTTTAGCATGGGTCTGTGGCTAAGCCTCTGACTTAGGTTCTGTCCACACACCAAAGGCCCAGTCTGTAATATTCTAAAAGGGCTTCGTTACAGTTACTTATCCGCGTTTGAAGCAGAGTTTAACCGGTGATCGGCATCAAAAGACCAAAGCATTAGCCTGGAGTCGCTGGCTGTGTTGGATTTTCACCACAGACAACTGTCTGGCACTGTGTCTGTGGGCAGAGCAAGCAGCGCAATATGGTGACGGTGCGTAAAAAATGAAAAGAAGTAAAAGTTTCTCAGCCTACGAGTGAATGTGCACACGGGTGTGTTTATATTTTGTGTTGATAAGGCGGACTGGAATGCAAAGCTTTTGGTTTGTGTAACAAATGTGAAGTGACTCAGATTGGCTCGTAGTTGTGTTTAACCTGGCCTGATACCAAGTTTAAGCTATATTACACTGTGCTTAAGACTTGGCTGTGGGAGTGATGAAGTGTTAAAGAAAACCTGAAATAGTTTTGTCTTAACTTGAGCACAATTCCTGTTACTCAGCAACTCCAGAGAAACTGAGTAAACAGTAAGAAAAGGGAAGAGAGGAGGAGGCCCGGGACGTTAAGCTGGGTGACTGGACATACAGAGACAGAGAAAGACCATCTGGAGCAGCCAGAGGAGAGGGAGAAAAAAGACGGAACTGGGTGGTTTAGCAAGAAACAGAAACAGGGAGGCCCATGTGGGACGTTTTCACGTCACACATTCTTATCTCGTTTGGCTCGTTTTACTTTTACTCCTCATCCAAAATGTTGCAATCTACATCTAAGTAACCTTTGAGAATAATTTTTTCCCAGTATCTGGGTTAACTGTTGGTCATGCTCCATATCCTATCCCCATGACCCTGGTGGTTGCAGTGGTCATTTTGTAAGCACTGATCTTTACAGCTGGTACACCATTGAACCAAATATTTATTACCTTTTACTGTTGAGTATACAAATCTAAGAAGATTTTGTTTAAGCTTTTAGGGGCAGTGGTGGCCTAGTGGTTAAGGAACCAGACTGGGGTCCAAAGGGTTCTGGGTTCAAATCCACCTGCAAGTTACCACTGAGGTCCACTGTGTGTCCCCACTCACTGCTCAAAGCTGCCCACTGTTCACTTTGGTGATGGGTTAAATGCACAGGTCATACTTCATTGTGTACAGTGGTGTGAATCACAATGTCACAATGAAAATCTGCTTTTTAATGTTTCTTTCAGACATACAAGTTTCTTATGGTGTTCCCCAGAGTTCAGTATTTGGCCCTCAAAAATTTTGTTTAAATGTTTTCATTTTGAAAGAAAACAAAAACATCCATTGGTATGTGGATGGCAAACTTAGACACTTCTCTTATTATATTTAAAATGTATTTAGCAGTAACTTTTTATTTTAAGATGTCACTGTTAAAAGCCTCAGGTTTTTACAATTTAAACCAAAATCACTCCCTGTCTTTTCTCTTTATTCCTCTTTCTGGATTCATCTACGCAGACTGAGTCACATGATATCAATAACATTTACTCACGTCACTCTTTTTATTTACTTGGGACATTTGGGTCATAACTGCAGCAGTAAACCCTAACTTTCATTGCACACAGAGTTCAGCAGAGTTAGTCCATAAACACATGGGATATGAACTGAACTCAGCACAGATCACTTCCTGTTGCTGTGACCCATCATCACTCATCTGAGGAAATTTCACAGAGCCGCCCTGATGGAATGACTTAACATGTGGATCAGGGGCATTTCCACAGACAATCCTACAGTGTGGGTGTGGGTCAGCTAGGATCCAGTTGTTTCAGCTGCTAATGCCTCCCTGCAGCTGCCAATAAGTCTTTTTTGGATGGCCTCCTCTCATGGACCCCAACCAGAGATCTTCTCCAAAACATGTCCTCATAAAATAGGAGTGGAGCGCACTGATGTAATTGAAGGGGAAATTTTCCAAAATAATGTTGTTTCTTTAGTAAGAAGAGCATACCGTACTAGAGCTTTTTTATTTTCTTGCGTTAATTATTTCCACTAAGGTCTTAAAAAAGCAATCAGTGCACAACATGTGGTGGAAATGTATTTGTTTTGATTGAATGAAGACTCCAGGCTGAGGAAGTTTTGGAATCTTCCATGCTCCATGTTGGAGCTTGTTGAATGGATGTCTAAATGTGGCGAGAGTGCAAGCAGATGTAAATAAACCGCACAGATCAGTGACTTCGGCATCAACCGGCATTCGTATAAACAAAACCACAGAGTCTCTGTTGTGGAGAATGAAGTTTAATCGAAGCCAAGGCTGTCCTGGCTCTGCCTGCTGATTTGTGTAAAGACTCCACTTTACTGTTATAAAAGCTCCTTTTTTTAGTATTCATTTGTCTTCTTTCCTTTTTACCTCTCCACCTCTCTGCCATTGATTATTTCTCTTCAACAATATTTAGAATTGCTGGAATTCATCGATGGGGAACTCTTGTATTTGTGCGTCTCGGCGCGGACACGCTCTGGCAGTCAGCTACAGTGGAGTCTGCACGCTTTCAGATCAAAAAACGGCTTTTGAAGATTGAACACCAGGTCTGAGATGTGCACGGATCAAACCGGTGTTTAGGTACTCACCGTCTTCTCCTCGGAATCTGCAGGTACTTGGAGCTGCATCGGTCCAGTGTTTGTGCTACTGGTCAGGCTGTGTTTGTTGTTCTCAGCATGTGTGAGACTGGAAGCATGTGTTGCACCTTCTTCACTCATTCAGCCGCCTGGTCAGTTGTCATCAACTTTCAAACAAAAATAAACTCTACAAACGTGTCCCTACTGCTGCACATGAGTCTCCAGCCGTCCTTCTCTGAACAGAGTCTCTCCTTTCTTTGAGCTTCCGTGGAAAAGGATGCCGTCGCTGAGATATTCTTCAGTCTCCGTCTTTCAGGCTGACACATCAGCTAACAAGTGCCTGTCTGTGGCTCTTCTTGAACTCAACTCAGTTGCTCTGTTTTCTCTCTGCCTCACGCTTCCCTGTCGTACATTTCCCCCACTGTGCTTTCCACATTTGTCCTCCCTCCCCTCTCTCTCTCTCTCTTACCCTCTCTCTCCCTCTCTCTCTGTGTCCAGATGCACTCAGGATTGTGTGTCCCGCACGCTCTCAATTACTCAACTTTTCACTTCTTTTAGAGTTCACAATATTTATGAAATATCTCAGTCAGTTGGGAAACTCTGTCCCACTACACCTGTTGTCCGTGCATGAACCAAAACCACTTCCTCTGATTCCTACTGTGGTTTTTTTTAGAGCGCATAAGACTAGTGGTTAGACCAGGACTGCACAACAAATGGAATTAGGATGGAATTTTTGATCGGATAGATCAAAACTTTTTTATTCGATCCATCCAATTTAAATTGCTCTACGTTTTCTATGCTTAAGCAGATGAACGATGTCCTTAAAACTTAGCATTAAATAATAGAGAAATTATATCGTCTCTTTAGACTAGTATTCAGGTACTCTGTCAAACTAGGGTTGTTGCCCTTTTCTGGCAATTAGTTGCCCCAGTTGTCATAGCTCCTGACGAGCCTGGCCCTTGCCTCAACCTCCAAATCTATCATAGATTAACTCCTGACCTGACCTCTTATTAATTCCACAATTTATTCTCTTGGCTACAACTGTGCTGATCCTTCGGATGACCATTTCATCAATTAATATACTGTATACATTGAAGATTTTATTAGCTGGCACTGTTAGTGTTAAAGAAGACAGGATTCAACACAGCAGGACCAACAGCGGCTGCAGCTTTAATAAGCCATGTGAAAGGCCTAACTTATTTTGACAGTTTCATTAGAAATTCCTGACTTTGCTGAACTTGAACGAGTCCACGTCAGAGAACGGAGCTGAGGCGCGGATCATTTAGATATGCATCTATATCAGGCCGGGCTTCTGCGGATAAATAATTCAGCCTTGTCACTGTCCAGAGGCACATTTGGACAGACAGTCAGGTAGATAGAAAATGACATAAAAGCCCTATTAAAGCAGTATATGACTGGAGGAGAGGCAGTTCCTGTGCTGCGGGGATAATAACCCTCAACGTGAAGTAGGGCCTCATTAAAGCTGTACAAATTCAGCACAGATCACTTATTAAGGGAGAATGATAAAATAACTAGCTGCCAGCTCCGGGCACAGACATTTCTCATTGTTATTGCTGAAAATGTGCCGCACTTTCATTGTAATATTGTGGGTGTCCATGATAATTGTATTGCGTCCATGCAGGTGGACACTGGGATGCACCACCATTAAAGTCTTTCATGCGAACAAGTTCTTATTTTGTTTACAGAAGCTCTGCGGTTGGAAAAACATACACGAACCACTTTGTACAAACATTGCTCCTGCCTAAAAACCAAACAAGTCATAAATTACTATCACTGATGTAAACACAACCACAAACATCCACTCTTTTTTTCCACAACGTTGTGCAATTGTACTTAACGGCGAGCACTAAAATCGAATAGAAAACTAATCTCCAAAAGCAGACGACCGTGACTGCCTCTCCACAAAGAAAACATCCAGGAGTTAAATGAGTAATTTTTTAAAAAAGGGTTTTTTTTTTTTGTTGTCGTTTTGCAGTTTTATGTTGACAGGCCGCATAAGAAACAGCTTCACTTATAGATGCTTTCATGTTAAACAACAGCTGAGCAGCACACTACAGCACTCGGTCACCACAGCAGTGCTTTAATGCACTGCAGCAAAAGCTGCTGTTAAGCTGCGTGCTTTCGCATGTGCCACTCTGCGGTGCTGCTCTGGGGTCGTTATGTCCTTCCAAACCTCTCCTATGGCCCCATCTCCTGGCCAGGGGGTTGCAAAACACCGGTCACCCATTGCTGGTCATTCTCGATTAACATTCAGAGCCTGTTGCGGGCCATCAGAGGCGATTAGTGTTCAGGGGGTGAAGTTGCGTTAAGGACTCTTGCAGGATGAAGGGGAATAGAAAAACAGGAAGTGAATGAAGGAGGAACAATACAAACAGACGCATCAGAGGAAAGCGAGTGTCGGATTAACCCTACTAATCCACGACTGATGGCTACGTCGCGGTTTGAAAACCATTAGTGCTTATGTCATGGCCGATGGAGGCCAATTAAAATGACTGCATCTTTACAATGTGTTTAATAACGTCTGGACTCCTGCTACGATCCTCCGAGCACCAGGCCTCATCAAACCACATGCACATGCCACATATTCCCAATTAGTGACAAGAGGATTCCTATGACGACGCACTGCAATCCTCAGCCAAACACACACTCACACACACACACCATGCTCTGGCGCAGCAGACAGGAGTCCAGGAATAGAACTGCATACAAAGTACACTGGGAGTTCACTTATTTTACATAATTCAGATGAGAAGTGTGCACATATTCCCAGATGTAGTCTGGAGGAGCAGCGAGCACAGTATGCTGACTTGGTGAAATGCCAAATGTCTACTCTATAATCTAAATTATAAGAGATTATTCCGAGCCAGGGGAAGAGGGAAAATCCTGCTCTATTAAAACAAATACCACATCAAACAAAGTGTAATGTTTGAAGTACAATAGTGGGAGAAAGGCCTGAAGACGGTGCTTTTTTTTTGATCTATTAGAGATTGACTCTGAGAATGTGTGCACAAGATAAATTACAGCCTTAGCCAAGTGCTACGTACATGCCTCACAGAATACATTTTTAAAGTGAGCACTGCAGCTCTTTAACAGGGAGGAGGCTTTGAGCTTACTCAGACATTAATAATGTAAACCTCAAGGTTTGAGCTGTCACCTCTGAAGCGATTGCTGCGAAAACACCTTTTTTTTTAATCCTGAGGGAAATGTTTGATGGTTCTGAGAGAGCTTAAGGATGTGGAAGTGATGAGAACTCAAATATCTATTTTAAAGACGTGTCGAAATATCCAAAGTCAGGTCCGGGAACCAATGATGGTCCATCCGATGATATTGGAAGATTCCTTATGTCATGATTTAAAGATTATTCAAACATTTCGCAATATTTGTATGAGAAATGTCTTTTAGAGGATCTTTTTAAATCAGGGGTCTCAAACTTAAATAAGTTGAGGGCCGCCATCCACACTATCATTTCAACGAAGGGCCGTGTCAGCTTTCATTGTTAAATAGAAAAGAAAGAATTTAATTTAACAAATCAGTTTCCCATAGATTCTGTGTAATACAACACTTCACCAGAAGGAGACTGTGAATCCGGGTTTTGGAAACTATAGGATTTACCATCAAATGTGGAGAACAAGCCTATAAAATATTATTTTAAATCAAACTTTCACATCAAGGTGGGGGGCGCAAAATATCGTTCCAGGGTGCGCAAATGGCCCACGGGCCGTAAGTTTGGGACCCCTGTTTTAAATGGTATCTCACTTGACTTATCCTTTTTGCTAATATTAGGCAAACCTTTCTCTTAATTCTTTCACTTTGACATAGATTTTGTTTGATTTGTTATTTTTTTCTTATCTCATAAGGTATTCTAATTCATACGTTATTTATATTTACTTTTTATTTAATTTTGCTTTTGTGCCAGTGATGGCCCAGAGGTTAAGAAAGTGGATTTAGGTCCGCCAGGTTTTGGGTTCTGATCCACCAGCTGCCAGGTTGGTGCTCTGAGCATATCACCGTCCTGACCCACATAACATCCAGTGGATTTAAACCCAATTATATGTGTCTGGTGAAAACCTCTTCATATTGAACACCCAGCTTAGAGTGACATCTCTATAGCTGAGTGTGGATATCCATGTACACCCAAAAAGATGAAGAGAAACTGCAGTTAGTCTGTTTTTGTTTGTGTCTGCGTCGACTCTCACCGTGCTGAAGTTATGGAAGAGGCTCATGCTGTGTGGAGGAGGTGGGGTCTCCATAGGAAACTGCAAGAAGGGCTTCATGTCGAGGTGAGGCTGGATCACCGTGGGGGTTCGCAGGAACGTCGGCACCGCTGGCCCAGCTCTGTTTATTCCTCCTACAAAGACGCACAAAAAAAAAAACAGGGAGAGATTTAGAAACTATTCCTAGGAGCCATGGTTAAATAAATACAGTTTGAAATGTGAGGCAAGAATACTTGTGAAGCACAATGCAGCACAACTGCTCTGCAACGGTTCTAATTCCACTGTGGAGGGTGCATGTCCCCGGTAGTGAGTAAAGCAGGAAATAGGTCGGTGAAAGTCGAGAGTTGAGATTCATATTTTTACTGTGGATTTATATAAAGTTGTTCTTCCTTACGGTTAAATAAATACAGTTTGAAATGTGAGGCAGGAATTCTTGTGAAGCACAATGCAGCACAACTGCTCTGCAACGGTTCTAATTCCACTGTGGAGGGTGCATGTCCCCGGTAGTGAGTAAAGCAGGAAATAGGTCGGTGAAAGTCGAGAGTTGAGATTCATATTTTTACTGTGGATTTATATAAAGTTGTTCTTCCTTACAGCGTCAGTAAAAAGGTGCGGTGTTGTACTGTACTGATCTGGAGTCAGATGACCTAAACATGATTTCTATGTAGAGAGTTTGGTCCAGTACTGATAGGATGTACATTAAGGAAAGAAGGAAAGGGAATCAAACTCCTTGTTATTGTGATTCACACAACGAAATGTGTCCTCTACATTTAACCCATCACCAAAGTGAACAGTGTGCAGCTTTGACTGCCCTGGGTGCAGTGAGTGGGGACAGTGCCATGCTCAGAGCACCTCAGTGCCAACCGGACAGTTGGTGGATTCAAACCTGGAACCCTCCCGACCCTAGCCTGGTCCCTCGACCACTTGGCCACCTGCTGGAGGCTGTAGTAGAACTCATGATTATGGTCTGCTCTTAATTTGAAAGAAAAAGTAGAAATGGAAGAATGCTGATGAAGATGTGAACGGGCTGTTGAGCTCCCCCCCTGCAGGAAGAAAGGTAGAAGTACACCCTTTGAGTTTACCAGTGGCAATCACACAAGCTCTAAATTATCACGACTATGAAAACGCACTTGTATAAAGCAGAAAAATACGCCAATGATCTGCTTCTCTCTCCTTTTCTTTTCTCTCCTCTCCCCTCTTCTCCTGTCGTTCTTGTCTCCTCCCCTCTTCCGTCCTCTCCACTGGGAGACATCTGCAGCTTGATGATAATAAATTTGGTCTCAGCATGTGTTGCTTTATGTCATCCAAACCCATGCAGCAGACTAATTATAGAACGTCACAGACTCCTGATTTCTCGGCTCCACTCAGAATGCTCAGACTCCCCGACTTCTACCGAATCCTGTCAGAGCCTGTGCCTGTTTCTACCAAATGCATCCAGGTTGTCACACAGAGACACAGCTCCCTCTCCTCGTCTCCTCGTCTCCTCACATCCCTTCTCCTGCCTAACCTCTGTCAAGGATGATAGTGATGGGACCCAGGCTGCAAAACTCAGCCTCAGCAGCTCTCAGATTAAGCCTCTTAATATCCGCAGCTGGATTGCTGTGGCTCTTTAAATTCCCCCGAGACTTAAAGGCTCGGCCGCTCTTCTTTTGGGGACTGCATTAAGCTGCTCTCGCACTCCATTTCACCGTCCCTCGCCCCTGCCGTCCGTGGCGATTTGTTTTACCCATAATTCCGCTTCACAGTTTGCCCATTTTTCCACACCTTGACACTATCTGCTGACTGAATGTGATGAGCGGAATAATGTGGCGGTGGGATGGAGAAATAGTGTAAAGGAGTGGGAGACGCAGTCTCTAAAGTGTGGAAATGAGAGAGTGGGAGAGAGAGCGAGACGGGCTGAAGTTGTCAGAGAGAGTGAAAGTGCTGTGTCAGCAGAAACGCAAGCTAACTTTGGTGTTGTCTGGAGATGAAGAAGACCGGCGTCATCACACTTTCTTTTTTCCCCCCACTTAACACCACAGCACACTAGTACAATAACACCTTAACCTCAGTTGAACTGAACCTTAATTAAGTGTTTAAAGTCTGGTCCGTGGCCAATCATGGTGGATTAATTCCTTCACGACTTGTCATGATCTGAGGACGGTCAGCTGTTTTTTTTTAATTATCATGTAATTAAATGTCAAGGGAAACGTATTTCAAGGGATACAGGATATGGAATATTTGTAATCTAATTTACCATCTATCTTTCAGCATAATTTTTACCAAACTTTGGAGAACAGTGTCTTTGAAAGAAGACTGTCAGCTAAGGAGAAGGGATTAGAGACACTAGGAATAGGTAGAAGACAGGAGACAGAGCTGGAGGTGGAGGTGTTGGAGATGCTGAGATTTTCTTTTTAGGAGCGACAAGGATGGACAGGATCAGGAATGAGGTGATTAGAGGGACAACACAGACAGAAAGGTTTGGAGAAAAAGCTGGAGAAGACAGATTGAGATGGTTTGGACATGTTCAGAGGAGGGACAGTGGATGGAAAAATGATCCTAGAGATGGAGCTACCAGGTAGAGGAGATTGATGGATGCAGTGAGGGAGGACATGGAGGTAGTTGGAGTCAGAGTAGAAGATACAGAGAATCAAGAAGAAGATTAGCTCATTTTGCAGGTAGGACAAAATTAATCCTGCTTTTGTGTGTTTTATGAGAAACTAAAAATAACATGTAAAATGTTTTTGTGGTGTTGAGTTTGGATAATTATCAGACTGAAAGTGTCTGCAAATGTATGATGTCTGTGCAAAACTACTGGGTGCGAATAAAATACCACTTTCAGTCCGTATTCATTTAAGTACCATGCTATTTATACGACACTATTAAGTTGCCAAATGCTGTAATTATAGTCTTCAGCTCCACAGGAGGAGCTGTTGACACACCTCACCTGCCAGTCTGATCACAGTCAATGGGAGGTTCTACCTCCATGACAGATAAAGGCAGCTGTCTTCTGGGGAAGGGCCACTGAGAACATGACTAACACTCTTTCTCCAGGATACATTTTTCTTGACTCGTGCACACGTTCATACAGAGCCTCACGTCTCGTGGCTCTTTGTCCAGGCCTGCGAGCGCCTGCATGTCGGTTCTGCTTTGAAGCAGTGACACACCTGCTGCAGGTAGATGAAGCTGCACAGCTGTAGTATCTGCAGCTCCCCAGTGACTTTACACTGGAACACGGAGCCTGTGGCTGGCAGTGGAACAAGCTGCTTGTGGCAGGTATAGAACAGAGGTTGGCCAGACTGTCTGCTGAGGATGGAGGAATGGAGACGAGCAGTCGTCCTTGAGGAATTATCTTGTTCTCAGTGACCTCCCCGTGTGCGTGGTTTCTTTCTTCTCCCACTGTATAATTACTACATTAATTCTCTCTTTGGGGACCTGCTAACAGAGCAAATCAAACAAAGATGGGCTCAGTATGATTTAACCGTGTGCACGTGTGACCTGCACATTTTTTTTCCCTGTGTGCCGTGCGAATAGGAGTATATTTGTACCTGGTTCAATCTCGCTGTTTTAAAGCCAGGATCTAGGGCTAATAAAGTGTTAATCTGAATTCATGATCTACTGCATGTTTTCCCAAAGACTGGGTCGCACCCCTCAGGTGGATCGCAAGAGGTATTTTTTCGGGTCATGTTGAATAGTCCTTTGAGGGGCTAAAGATCTATCTATCTATCTATCAATCCATCCATCTATCTATCCATCTATCTATCTATCTATCCATCCACCCATCCATCTATCTATCCATCTATCTATCTATCTATCCATCCATCCATCCATCTATCCATCTACAAGCCTTTATAACTTTTCCTAAGTATTTCTATATTTCTAAGTCGATTTTTTTTTTTTTTATGATTTTGATTAAATGCAAAGAAGTTATAATTGGTTCTACTTGTCTCAGCCCAGTATTTTACATTAATTTCATATTGTTTTGTGTCATTTATTTTCATATAAGACTGTATCGCCAGCAATTTTCAGTTCAGAATTGAACGGTAAAAATGAATTTTATGGTCTTGAAATCCCACGCATTCTAGTGTTGTTGTTAATTATTAAGCTATAGCTAAAAAAATTAAATATCCTTGTTAATGGTCAATAATTGTTAGTGATTTACAAAAAATGTCCACTGACTTAGGGCTCAAAGGTTTGTGATTTTTAATATATGAGTCCCGAGAAAAACCTGTTAGGGAAACACCGCTGTTCTGTGCATGTGTCTCAGTCACAGCTGTGCATCATCTCTGAGCGTCAGTCTTGACGGCTGTTGGCTCAACTATACTGACAGTTTCTGGGTGATAATAATCAGGTTCAGGAAAGTGGATTTGAGTTTTTGGATTCTTTAGTCACATTTCATGGACTTCTGGATTACACAGTTAAAAATGATTAGGTGCATATCAGGAATAACACTGACAAACGCTGTCGTGTCATGTCATATTTTCTTGCATCTGTCTGGGTTTTTTTTTCTATGTTGCTGGCTCTCGGATCCAGATCTGTGTGCAGTCTAACAGACAGACAGGCCAGTCTGGAAGAGCCCAGGACTCGGACAGTGATTTGGAAACTGTTCATTTGTCTGACGTGCCAAGGGCGTCAGGCCTCCGGCCCGCAATCCACAGCTTCCCAACAGCCGAGTCCTTTTGTTTCAGCCCAGATTTAAATGTGTGAACGTGAGCTTCCAAAACAAGACAAATACTGTAAACTGTGTCACGTTGGCAAATTAAGAGTATAAAAATATGCATATTAGGCAACCTGCAGCGATGGGAGGGGGTAAGAAGTGGTGCCGTAGAGTCAGACTGGGGGAGGGAGGAAAGGATGAAAATACTGAAGGGGGAAAACAAGGAAGGAAGGTGGGAGGGAGAGGGGAGAGAAGGAAGGAAGGAAGAAATAAGCTGCAGAGATCAAAGAGGAGTGACATGATGTTAAAGTTGAACTAATTCACCAGTCTGAACAAACCTGATAAATGTGTTATTAGCATTCTCACTGCCTCCAAACCAGAAAACATTAACATACATATGCACATGCACATGTTTGTTTTTTTAGGCAAATAAACACACAACTCTGCGATTGTTCTTTGAACATCAACCTGAACTACAAAAGTGATAAGAAATAGTTTTATTATGCATTACATGGTGATTAACTAACCTTGAACGGGGTTTAGGTCTATGTCCTCAAATGTTTGATGAAGAAATAAGAACAAACTCCGTAGAACAAATCACTAGAATGAGGTTGAAATCGCAGCCTTGACACGACTGTGGTTGTTGGACTGAACCCCAGAAGAACTGGTGTTAATCACTGTGAGCTTCACAAATGGTTTTTAATGCCGAGAATAAGTTCTTAGGGCATTATTAATCCTGAAAATCCATTATCAACCACAACCTAGATTTTCGTAGAGGGAAAGATGCTTAAAGAGCATCCTTGTCTCTCTTTAGGAGAGACAAGGATGGACAGGATTAGGAACAAGGTGATTAGAGGGACAACATAGACAGGAAGGTTTGGAGAAAAAGCTAGAGAAGACAGATTGAGATGGTTTGGACAAGTTCAGAGGAGTGACAGTGGTTATATTGATAGAAGAATGATCCTAGAGATGGAGCTACCAGGTAGGAGTGTCCATGACTGCCACCCAAATCACACCACAAAATACTTATTATTACCTTATTATTATTATTATCATATATATATTATTATAATTATTATATTAATAATTAAAAAATCTAGCCAGATTGAGATGGTTTGGACATGTTCAAAGATGTGGTTATATTGGTAGGACAATGATCCTAGAGATGGAGCTCCCAGGTAGGAGTGTCCATGACTGCCACCCAAATCTCAACATGCAATACTTACACGACAACATAGTCAGGAAGGTTTGGAGAAAAAGCTAGAGAAGACAGATTGAGATGGTTTGGACATGTTCAGAGGAGGGACAGTGGATACATTGGTAGAAGAATGATGCTAGAGATGGAGCTACCAGGTAGGAGACAAAGAGAAGATTGACTCCAACTACCTCCATGTCCTCCCTCACTGCATCCATCAGAGTAGAAGAGACACAGAGTGAGGTGGAAATTGTAGACTCACTGTGGCAACCCCTTAAAAAAGGGACAAGCCGAAAGGAGAAGAAGAAAATCAACCACAACCGGGATTTTCATCGAGGGAAAATATATTTTCAGGGATTCAGTGGTGATGTACTGGGTTTAGCACATTTTCTCACTGCAGTAGATGCAATCAGGGGGGACAGGCTGGTTGGCACATGGTACACTGAACAAGCACAGATGTGTCAGGGCTGTTGGCAGCAGCGGTAGGGAAAACAGGATGGCAACAGCCCAACTGCCAGCTGGCCTTTCTTTAGGACAGTGGAGCGGACACTTGTCCTCCACACAGCCCAGAGGCAGAGGTGACACCAGGAGCAACACACAAGGCAAGGTTTGGGTCGTTTCTGTCAATCTGCTGAAATGACAGCAGCGCAGAGACACATCCTGACATGCAGCACCCGGAAATGGAACCAGACCTCAACCTCTTTGCATACCTGACACAGAGCTCCACCGACCTGGACTGGAGGAACACCATGAACCGGAGCTCAGATATAATGGGACCATCAGGAGATGGTGTCTGTCTGCACTGATGGAGGCCTGAACTGTGACCGGACTATTTCACAACCAGTGAAGAGGAGAAACTGCACCAGCAAAAAGTCCTGACATATTTTTATTCCAATAATAACGTGTGGTCAGACAGAGCTGTCAGACGTTCTCCCTCTGCTGCAGCTCTGAACGGGCTGCCGTGTGTGACGGATGGCTGGCCAGCTGTCTGTCCATCCCTCTCCATTTTTCCAGCCATCCTTCTCCCTTATTCCGACTGTGGTTCTTTCACTCCATCATGATCAGCTCGGTGTATTCTGTGCCGTACACAGCTGTGCCCAGAAATAGCCATTTTATATCAGGAGTGGAGATGGAGGCCGAGGGAGAGAAGGAGAGAGAGGGGATAAAAAATTGGTCCAGTTCCATTCAGTATTCCCTTCCAGTGATCAGCCCAGCAGGACGTTGTTCTTTCATTCAGCTAAACATTAGTACAATCAACAGGATCACAGCCCTGACTGTAGGCCCTGCTGTCCTGGACAAAGAACGCAGCATGTACACACACCTGTTTGAGTGTGTTTTTGGGGTGTGAGACTAGGCGTTTGCTGGCGTTATTCCTAGGACAGTGTCCATGCATATTAAGGACAACAACATCAGGCATCTGTTCTGATACTGACTCATGGCCGCGTCCACTGTTGGCTGAGGACAACATAGGTGCATACTTGTCTATTTATCCCGGATCTATATCTAAGGAAAGTACGTCCCACATGGTGTGAAGTATTGTCAGTGGACAGGAAATGGTAATCATCAAAATGGTGTGTGACAAAGACTTTAAATAGTCAAAAGTAAACTGGAAAATGTGCAGTGATTTTACATTGGAGGTTCCACTACCTGCAAACCAGGGGTTTCCAAATTGTGGCCGGTGGGCCATTTGCGTCCCGTGGAATGATATTTTGCGGCCCCCACCTTGATGTGAAAGTTGAATTTCTAATAATATTTTATAGATATTTTCTCCAGATTTTATGGTAAATCCTATAGTTCTCAAAACCCTGATCCATGGTCACCTTCTGGTTAAGTGTTGTATTACACAGAATCTCAAGGAAACTGATTATTTCTTTTTTTTTCTTTTGTATTGAACACTGAAAACTGAGGCGGTCTTTCGGTAAAATCAGCTGAGCTTCACCGCCTGCAGTAATCCAACAGCTCTCATACTATATGTGTTCCTCTCCTGTTTTACCAGTTTTCATTTTGAAAATGTTTACGAGGAACTTTTGTATCTCATGATTTTATTAACTTTATGCTGTTAGTTAGGACTAATTAAGTGAATTTCCAGTTTTTTGCTTTACTTTGGATTTTATTTCCTGTTTTCATAATCTATTTACAAAGCAGTTTGATTGTAGTTCAAAATTCTCATTTATTTTACATTGGACATCTTCTTATTATATATATATTTTTTTACATTTTGCCCCCAAAAATATTACTAAGATAGAAAGGGAAAGATAAACATAAATTATTGCTTTTCAACGTGCAGGTTGAGAATAAATAAAAATAACAAAAGGACACAAGTACCTGTTTGCTGCTTAGGAGAGTGGAGACCACTAGAGTGTGCTAATGAGTCCATGTGCATGAATGCAGTAACCATAACGGCAAGCTGAAAATATACCTGCACCTTGCCTGTGAACCAGCAGCTATTTTAGAGTTTCCAGTGAAGGTGGATGGAGATTAAGATCTTTTCACTTTGCTTCTGGGAAATGCTACTGTTGTGCTGCACTATAATGAGGGGAAAGATAGAAAATAGCACTTTGCCTTTACTGTGTTTTTTTTTTATCCGTGTTGCGTGTAAGGTATGTGTGTTTGGAGAGGGTAGAGCTAATATAAGAGAAATATTTTGGTCTTCTCAGCTTGAGGACTTTAGTTGTTGGGTGTAGGAACTTACTCACTTAGTGACTAGTGAAGGGCTTTGTTGGAGGTTAGGAATGCATGATGTCAGAGAGCTCGCCTAATCGGGGCTTGGTTTGTTTTGCGGTGCGTGTGTCGTCATGACGGAGTGTACACGGTTGCTGCAGACGGTAAGAAAACAATTGTCAGAAGTGCTGACTTTGTACAGTCAAGTACGACTGTGATGGCTCAACGCTGCACAGCATCAGTCAGAACTTGTCCTTCTAACATCACACACACACACACGATTGGTATAGAGCGACTGTAAAAAAAAAATATGGCTCCCCTTTAGTTTGACTCTTGTGTTTGTTGTTGTTTTTAGCTCCTGTGCCGCAGCGTGTTTGTGTCTTATGTACATTTTTCTCCTCAGGAAGGGTGTTAAACCTTTCCCTCTAATTGTAGGTCTCTGGCATTTTACCCAACCTACCAATTTGGAGAGCTGCAATTTAACTTATTTCATTGTACTGTTAAGTACAGCCTGCAGCACATGTGGTATCTCACTCTGAGGGAAGGAATATATAGATATATATAAAAAAAAAGGGCTGGCTCAGAATTGAAGGTCAAATAAAGTTAAAACTGCTACAAAGTCACACACATACACACTTTTTATTCTTAGCGTCCCTTCTTTTACAGGGTGATGGAATGTCTAGCCATTTATCCGTTTTCGTTTGCTTATCCACGGGGGCAAGAGTCCCCACAAGTGCCACCAATTTTCACTGCGCAATAGTAGCTCCCTTGTGAACCTTTCTCCAAGTGGTACTTTAGAGTGGTTAATGAATCTATCGCTACCAGTTAAGGTACTCTAATAGCCTTGCGATCTCTTCATTAGTTGATAGATAGAACTTTATTAATCCCTCGAGAGTATCCGTCAAACCTGGGTCACCTGGGTGAAAACCCGGAATCTTAACCGCTAGACCATATGGGAACTTGTCAGTCAAGAGAAGGTCGTCTAGTGGTGCCAACACCCCACACAAGGCTAGCTATGTACTGAATATGACACTACTATAACAGGGGCGTTCCAGTCTGTCTTCAAGAAACCTCTTGACTTAACTCTTCAGAGAGCACCTCCTGTCCTGCTATATTCCTTTCCTCATTTATCTCCTTCAGCACTTGTTTCCTAACCGCTGGTCCCTTGAGTTCCTTTCTGTAACCTGATTGTTAATCCTCATCTTGTAAGTCGCTTTGGATCAAAGCGTCTGCTAAATGCATAAATGTAAATGAATATAAATGTTCTTACAGGCATCTCTCGAAGGAATGTTTAATTCCAACTTACAGTATATCCAGTTGTAACTTAAGAAGCGTTGGACCACTCGCAGATATGTGCCGATCTACTTAGAGTAAGGCAGGGTAAACCTTGAGCATCCGCTGAATGGAAACGGCCTTTTTAATGACAGAGGGGAAGGGAGTGGTAATGACACCCTTCTTAGATGGGGCAAGCCATTAAAAGCCCCCCCGTAGGATCCTTGCTTGATCTCTTCCAAGCTGCCAAATCAGGGCTGGATGTTGGGGGAGTGTAGGGTGGGGGTTAATTGCAAGTCTGTCTGGTTGGTAGGCTGCTGCCAAGGGATTCCAGAAGAGTCAGAGTGAAGAAAGATGGGATGCAAGGAGAAGTCTCCATGTGAATACAACACGGTGGGTTGAGGGTGAAGACAGCATGTCACTGAAAACCCTTCAGAAGCTGACAGTCATCAGCAGGAGTCGCACAAGAACGTGGGCCTGAACTGTGAAGATAAGACTCACTGTAGTCCTGATGATAAATCTGCAGCTTGTCCTGTTTAGGGACTTGAACCTCATTTTTAACAATCATTAAACCGTTTTAAAACCTGGTCTAAATGCAGTTTGAAAGCATAATTAGTTCTATTTAATTGGGATTCACTACCAGGTCAAATGACTCCTTAAAGCACCGGGGTTTATTTTTCTCATTTAGCTTTAACTGTCTTACCGTCCTCAACTGCAACTGGTATTGTTTAACAATCATTTAATTGTAATACAATTAGGTTTTTAAAATGAAGAAAAGAAAAAAAAAATGTTTTTAAGTTTTACTGTCTACAATTGACCTCATGCCTTCCCTACTCTATGGGCTGAGTGCACTCTTAAATACTGTCAAAGCTCTTCAGCCAATCATTAACAGCTTATTGACAACAGTCCTTCGAGGCTTGGCTGCAGAAGTCTGATTGGCTCACCTCAATAATTCACATTCGGGTTTTATTGGCTTTGGCCTTTGAGATACTGGACAGATATTTCCAGGACAGGAAGTCAAGGAATGTTACGATTAATGACAAATCTGAATAAAATTGAATTTTTTTATTGAGTTTTAATATTTTTTATATATATGTCTTACTCTGACAGTGAGTCCTTGTTCAGTCTCTGCAAGGAAAATGTAAAAAAAAGACGAAGTATCAAGTATAACATCATCACTGAGTATTCTGTTGCGATTTTTGACATGGGGCAGGCTGACGCAGGACTAAAAGAGTCCCGCTGACTGTGAGAATAATCATATTCACATTTTCTCTCAGCTTAACCTGGCTCATAAATCCCAGATAAACTCACTAATTTCAGTGGGAATAGAAGTATTACTGTATTATTGGCTTTTGTTTGTCCTATGCTCAGAGATAAAAACGCGGACGAGCGTCCACACGCTGACAGATTTAATGGTCTTATCTCTGTGACCTTCCTAACCAGCTCACGAAAGCCAAATCCTTTGACACCATAATTTCTATTTCTACCTCCTCTCGGTCGGTATAAGTTGTTTATCCCAGAAAAATGTAAGTAAATGATGGAAATGTTTTCTTTTTTCGTGTGTATCTGCTTCAGTTTAAATGGCAGCTCTGATGAGGTTGATAGTTTGGGAAATAGACTGTATAGAAGTATCATTTTCCAACATGTATCAACCTATTCAGGGCAGGTTTGATAGAGTTGACAAAAAAGGCTGAATTCGCCTGAGCCTCATTACATTCCAGTGTGATTTATAGCTCTTTAGCACCTTGTGTCGTGACAGAACGCTGTGTAATTAAGTTAGAACTACAGTGAAGGCAAATAATAGTTTTGCGGTGCGTGGTCGGGCTAGTGCATCAATGTGTGTGTGTGTGTTAGGTGTGTTGACGTAAAGTGTTTTTGCTGTTTTGAGGTCAGTAATGTCAGACACATAGCTGTCAGGGCTAATGGAAGAGGACAGCCAGGAATGATGTGAACACAGACGGAGCAGTAAGCTCAGCTCGGCCCAGCTCTGCTCCAGAGATGAGGAATCCCAGAGGGGCTGCTGGGCCACAATGAGTGCACAAAACAAACAATGAAATATGAGCAAACAAACGCCCACCTGAGCGGGTGTTTGCTAGCGCACGGGCTAGTCATTCAGTCTCTCTCTTTAACCTGTGGCACCTGTCCTTACCCACATGGTGACTTTGCTAAAACCATTCTTTGTAACTGTAATCCTAATATAAACCAGTTATATGGAAGGAATATAAAACTATAGGCTTCTCTTGGATTTCGAAAGGTTTTCAGCTGTGACTCACTATTCCGATATCATCTCGCCTCAATTTAACTCAGATCTTGGCCTAGATTCACTTTAAAAAAAGGCAATAAAAATTTCAGTTATCTCTCTCTCTCTATCTATCTCTCTGCCCATCTCAGCTTGCTTAGTTGAAGGCAATGTTGACACACTGGCAGGAATTAAATAAAGACACTCACAACGATCTGTAGAAGCGCTCATTATGTTTTTTTTTTTTTCTTAGCTTGCATAGCTATGAAATATTATATGCAATAAATCATAGTTTGTTTTTGAAGTGTCATAAGACAAGGGTTGTAAATCACTGATCTATTTAGGGTTAGCTAGCTAAGCTAGTGAGTGCCGTTCTATTTCATACTTATGCAGACAAAAGACAGAGTGATTTTTTTTTGGAACATTGTTCTTATTTTTTTTTTAAAAATCCCCCAACGTCAGCTCACTTCCATTCTCATATTTCCATCTTTTTTTTGTGTGTCATGAATCTCAGGTTCCTTTATTGGTTGAAGTTCTCGTCAGTCGGTAAGATGATCAGTCAGTTGTCCAAACTAGAGACAGAATGTCTGATTGTCGGTGGCTGAGGACAATATGCAAGTGAAGGAGAGGGCTATTGGAACGCTGTGCTGGCGAAATTCCGTCCTTGTTGTGTCTACAGTTTGATGGTGATCCACTGTTCTGAACTAGAAAAGGAAACAAGGAGACACATCTGTCCATTTTCTCTCAGTCCACTCGCCTCACCACCCAGCCCCCATCAAACCCACATTTCTCTCCCATTTCCTCCCCCCGTCTCCCTGGTTCATGGACACACACCCAGGGAGAACAATAGACAACCACGTTGTTCCCATGCACCTCCCAGAAACCTGTGCCCTCAGGTATGGAATTCTATCACTTAGCCACAAACAGGTGGATCAACCCAAATACACTCCGGAGGGGGAGCTACAAAGGCAGCAGATTCTCTTTGAGATTAAACTACCAGCAGCCCTGGGGCAGATGAGAGACGGAGGGGGAGGGTTGGCGAGCTGGGTGTTGGGGATTTGAAGAAAATCTGTACCTTTTCAAAAACATTGACCTTAATATACCTCCGTGCGGCGTGTGTGCCAGTCCATTTCATTTCTTCCATTCCCCTAGGAGGGTAGAGGGCAAACCGCTATCAGGCAGATAGAGTGGGGGAGGAGACTTGATGTTGATGACCACTGTTGTCATCGCAGCCCTGCAGTGCATTATCTATGAATATGGAGTAGCCTAACAAACGTGCGTGTCCTCTAACACACTGTTCTCTGTGCATCCTTGGGCAGTGCGACCCACGGCCCAATCTCTTTAAGTGCTGGGGGGGGGTTTCCTCCGTAATGTCACTTGGCATTGGTGTGACCACGAATGACACTTTTGTTTAGATCAGCATCCATCATGTTTCCCCCCATAAAGAACTGCAGGCACCTGGGGAGGTGTGTGCACTCAGAGAATCAGAGCAAGCATTTTTAAAGGTTAAAGTACAAGTTTTTTTTTTTTTTTTCGAAACGCCGGGCCAAAACGGCGCACCAGAATGTAGTAGAACCCAGTCCTGGTGAGTCAGGATTACAGAGAAGTCCCTCATGAATGCCGTTTCCCCAGAGGGAGCTCATTATATGAAAAGAGGGAAACCTCCTTGAACTCAGCTTGAGCTCATTTGTCAGGAAGAGAGCGATGCGTCTTCTCTGTTGTCTCGTGCATTGAACCACTGAGAGCAACCTTTTTGTTGCTTCATAGCTACCTTACTTTGGAGCTCAGTTGAGGCACATTCAGCAGGTTTTTTTTTTTTTCGCACAGTAGCAGGAGATGCATTATTCAGTAGGTGTTGGTTGATCTTGATTGGAATAAATTCTTCATCTTAACTTATGTGGACATAGACATTCCACGTAAAAAAAAAAAAAAAAAAAAAGGAATCGTACATTCTCCAGGACCGATGATGCATGATGATGATGAAAGTGAACACCTATGAATCACAGCTCCGTGGAGAGATCTTAAACAAAAGCAGACCCGCAGATGAAAGAAGCTGCGGGCTTTTGAAAAATTATCCGTAGCATCGTGTTAATGAGAGCAATGACATCAGCGTCCTAATGTGGTGCAATACGCCTGTTTAATATGACAAAAGAGTTTCATCAGACCTTTGTCCCTGAGAATCAAACCGCTGCTAAAACGATCACGATCAAAACACGGCCGAGACCAGAACAACATGTGTTCCAGTGGATCAGTGTTTCCCCAGTTCTCACCAAAGAGGTGGCACAGCAGAGGCCTTGCATCCGCCCGGGCAAATAAATCGCTGTGATGTTGTTTAAATACAATATTGATCACCACTTCATTTTACATTATGGCTTTTAATTACACGCTTAGTTGAGTTCAGCAAAATTAAATCGTAATCAGACAGTTAATGCTCAGCCATGGGTCCTCCTGCTGGAAGGTCAACAGTTCGATCCCGCACAGTCTTCAATCAGATCTGGTCGATCTCTTTTTATATTTCATTGGTTCCTTGCTGATCTTTAATTAGGTTAAGAACATTAAAATACAAATTATAAAAATAATCACACTCAGGTTAAACTGTGCCAGGACTTTATTTACATTTTGCAGACACAGAGACCCAAGGTGTCTGTCGGGAATGAAGATATAGAAAGGCCGTTGCCGTTTTCTTTATAAAATTGTTACCCAAAGACTGGGATGCAACCCTTAGGTAGGCCACAAGAGTTTTTTTTTTGGAGGTCATGTGGCATCATGTTTCCTAGGAGATGGTTTGCTCTTCTTTTGCTAGTTCAATTACTGTTTTATTTTGGTTAAAACTTGAGTACTACTATTTGTTCAGATATTGGTCAGTAATACTCTAATAATCTAATAATACAATAATAAAATGTTATTTTTCAATTGGCTGTAAGCCTCTTTGTTTGAATTTTAAAAAGGACAAATGAGTCTCTAAGATATTGTTTCCCACAATATCCCTCAGGGTGGCGCGTGAGATGCCCACTGAAAGTTACGTGGGTGGGGACAGTGCGATGCTTAGAGCACCTCCATGATACAAATTCAACTTACCCTTAATCTTATTAAATATTGAGCTGTCATGGTTTTATTTGATGAGATTTCTCCACCCAATTTTAAACGCGGAGCACCCACGTAACATCCAAAATTTTTTACCATGATTGAAATTATTTTTCAATCATTTTCCCAAAACCTCAAATTCTGTGCGTAGTCGAGGTAGAGACGCCAGTTTTGACCAGGTGCTGAGGACAAAGATGTAAAGTGACATCTCTGGAGTTCTCCTCCGCCCTCTGTTCCACATTCTTCTCCTCACCCACGCCTGTTTAACAACCACTGGACCAGTTGGTGTCTCCGAACATCTGACATCACAACCATATTGCGACGCCCATAGACCGCCTTCAGCTGCTGTTTACCACCGTAGCCCAGGTTCTGCTGTTGTTTCTATTTGTTTTTTAATGAGCAGCGCTAGCCTCCGCTCTGCCATACAACGGCCTGATTGAATCTGGCGTTCCATTAGCATGTTAAAGAGGCCCGGCTTCATCTGTGAGCCGCTGACTGACAGTGGATATCATCTCTGTAATTGCTCCATGTACTGAAGCCAGAGCCTGTGAGTGAGAGGGGACACACTCCCAGGGAGTGAGAGACTATGGAGGAGGGGGATTCGCAAGAAAGATGTGGAAGGAGGGATTAGAATTTTTTTCTTTCAAGGGAGCAGGGTGCAGAAAAGTGGGATAAAACTGAGGGAAGGAGCTGGCTTCATCTTTGTGTATCTCAATCTGGTATTCTGGAGACCCCATGCAGAGAGTTTGGAATATTCTCTTTGAATATGTTTTTGAGGATCTGCTCAAAGACTGTGACATTTATCAAAGATGAGCAGAGGCAGTCCTTTCATAACAGCAGTGGAGCTCTGATCAACGGGAATCATGTAGCAACAATTTGATTTTTTTTTTTTTCTTTTTTTCTTTTTGAAGAAGTGTGTTCCACTGTAGTAGGATTGTCTTATTCAGATAAATCAGGGGTCTCAAACGCAAATAAGTTGAGGGTCACCACCCACATTTATCATTGCACCAAAGGACCGCGTCAGTTTCAGTGTTTAATTCAAAGGAAAAATATATATATATAGTTTCCCATAGTCTCTCTGTAATATCGCACTGAGCCAGAAGGAGACTGCGGATCAGGGTTTTGAGAACTATTGGATTTACCATAAAATGTGAAGAACAAATCTATAAAATAATATTATAAATTCATATCAAGGTGGGGACCGCAAAATATCATTCCATGGGTCGCAAATTGCCCACGAGCCCCGAGTTTGAGGCCACTGTCCTAGATGGACGAAGAAGCTGAAATTCCTCTGGCCTAACCTTCAGTTTAGAGCCTTAACCAACATGAGTGGTTGAACCTCCTTTGTGTTAAAACGCTGACTTTAACACAATGTGCATTTTTGTCAAATGACTGTAATCTCGTTTCTTTTCTTGATTTTTTTTTTTTTTCTTCTCTTTCAGCTGTGCACCACATCTCACCCTTTGTCCTCTTCTCCCTCGTCGTCTCTCCGTGGCTCCTTTTAACAGATTGTTTGTGTTTCCTCTTCCTCTGCTTTGCTTCTGCTACATATTTCTTCTCCAGTCTATTTTCTCCAACTCCTTCAGAACTACTTCCTCATCCCCTGCATCACTGAGCACCTTCTCCTCCTCTCCTTCTGTCGCCCCTGCCCTTTTCTTTCCCTGCACTCTCTCAACTCCTCTACCTCCCTCCAATTTCTTTCTCAGAAAGAAAGCCAATTCAGCCAACAGTGTTAGTAAAGCTGCAAAAAGATGGTTATCCCGACTCCACCAGCCACGAATCAACTCTAATCCACTCTCTGTGGTACAGACGTAGCTGAGTATGTTTTTGTTTAACCCTCTGGAGAATTTTCTTTTTTTTTTTTCAAATTTAGAGACTGTTACATGTACTTCGTCATTTGCAAGACCTAGTCCAACGTTAGACCTGAATGATCCCAGCAGACAAGGACAACTCCAGGTACAAGTCTAGACGATGCCCATCCATCTTTCATGTGTCCTCAGTTCAAATCACACAAATGACTCTAAAAGATACCATGAGGCGGAGTAAAAGCGTGGACACATTCCTGAGCATGCATGAACTGCATCTGGTACAAGGAATGATAGGCATCGATGTCCTTATCTGACGTCTTCTGTTTCTTGAGTGAAGTTTACAGTTCACTTACTTTGGTTTTGTGGTGTGGGCACATAAAAAACAGTGGCACCGCCTGTTGGGTGCCAATATTTAACTACGCAGGCTTCACTATTGGTTCAAGGCTAATGACTACTCTTTGGATTTAAGATTAAATCTATAGACACATCAGGTCTGTTAATCCACTCAAATTCGCTTTAGTGACTTCACTGGGTTCTGCACTGGTGGTGTTTGTGGGGTTAGAACTGTGAAATAAATCTAAATTTTATTTTCAATTACAATAAATATTTTATTTTGAAAAAAGCTTTTCAAAAGATATTTAAAAAAGAAAATACAGAACAGTGACGGCATCTTTGCAGAAAAAAAAACACTATTATAGGGAAATTAACAAGAGCTTATAATGTTAACTTGCTGTGGCATTATGGTTCATTAAAAAAAAAAATCAACATTTGCTGCCCTCCATGTTAATCATTTTCCCTAAGGTGCTGTCAATACATCAACACTATTAGCAATGCTAAAAGAAATGAAAATGATATTACTGTAGATTTTCTAGTTGTTATGCTTATCTACGTCTATGTTTTTTTTTCATCTTCATCTTCAGGTTGACATCTATGTTTTTTCTAAAAATAAATATAAAAGCAAGTAACACACACATCACCTCAAAGCCCCGGAAATATAGTCCCACAAACCTTCCCCCATCTGCTTCAGGCAAATCCTCGCTGTAGTAACACACCATGAAATCTCCTACACTCACTGCACATTTACATTTACATGACATTACTGCTGAAGTGCTGTAAAAATGTGTGCCTGACTAGAAACTGCTAAGATTCTCTGTGTGTATCTGTGCACGTCGGGCTCAAAGCGCGAGCACTTGGCGAAGCACGACAGGAGTTCGGCATCCAATCGCACAAGACTGATTATGGAGAAATACCATTTAGTAAACACCAGAGTAAACCACAAACAGTAGCATGTGTTTGTGTAAAATAACCATGTGGGCTCAGTGCGTATTCCAGTCAATTCCGTCTCTGGCGACTCCGGCGTGCAGCTCAGGGATAAGGCTGGTAATCACGGTACATGTTGACACACACTGTTTGTCAGATTGATGCATTTGTTTGAGCCGTTATGTGGATACACAGCTTAACACACAAACTGTCTACATTGGCCACTTGCTTCTAATCTGAGCATTATTGGCTTCTACCAACAATGCTGTGCGTGCACAATGTTTTATTCAGATGCCCGCTGCGTCCGTTTGTTAAGAGTTGGAATCTATCACTATTACTTTGCCTTACGCAAATGCTCGGTTGCGATCAATGCGACTGTGTCAGAGGAGGTGGTTTATCATGGGCAATTACACTCTAAGAAATACCCTCCCATGTCCGTCTCCCGCCAAGCAAACTTGACAGGTCAAAATTTAAACTTCAATTAATATTGATGGCGCCCCCTGGGGCCGATGTGGACCCATACTGGAGTGTGCTTCCTTTGGGTGGTGAGCCATCTGAAAGTAATGTAGGTCAGAAGTACTGAACCTGATCCTTTGAGGACCAAAACCTGTTTTGTTAACCGCTAAGTCATCACTGTCACCCCTTCATCACAATGCTAATTTTGACGGCAAAAAATGTCAAAATATTTCAGTAATGAAAGGTATTGTACAGTAGATTGTTTTTTTTTACAAAACTACATTGTACAACCGAATAAAAGAAAAATACATAAATATACATTTTTGTTCTATAAATTACTAATGATAAATTAATAACTAATAAAGTACATTTATGATAATAGCATTCCAAAAAATATTGTTATAGTTAGGTTATTACATTTTCTGTTCACATGTTGCCTGTTTAATTCAGCCCCAAGCTGTGACGGAGCCGCTTCCATTGCCTAGCATCTATTCCATAATTCAATATTTTTATTGATATATTGACTGCATTTGAACATTAAATTCAATAGCTTAAAGTTGGACTTTTATATGGACTCTTTGTACATTGATGAGATTATGGTAAGTTAATCCTCGTAATTATTTGTATTTGTTTCTGGGAAATATTTGTGTTGTCGTTCAGAAATTACAAATTTATCTATGAAATTTTTTACTACTTGTTAAATGCATGTTTAGCTGCAACTTTTCTATGAGGTGGGTACACCAGGTGTCTCAAACTCAAATAAGTAGAGCGCCACCACCCACACTATCTTTTCACCAGAGGGCTGCGTCAGCTTTCAGTGTTTAATACAAAAGAAAACTTTAATTAAAAAATCAGTTTCCCATAGATTCTGTGTAGTACAACACTAAACCAGAAGGAGGCTGTGGATCAGGGTTTTGAGAACTATAGGATTAACCATAAAATGAGGAGAGATTGGCCGGGCCGCAAGTTTGAAACCCCTGGTTTAGACTATATTCATCGTGTTTCTTCTCCGCTTGAATGATGATGATGGCTGTGTTTCCAGGTTGCATGACTTAACTAGTCACCATGCGTGTAAGCCATGTCACAGTGTTATTGTTGTCCTGGTGCATGGGATGCACGGCTCAGCCGCACCGTCGGTGCGATGCAGATAAAAGGACAGAAAAATGTGACGCTGTCTGTGACAACACAAACATTTCCTTGCTCCCTGCATTTCAGCCTAGCATTGTGCATCTTCTGCACCCGCACCCCCCCACCTCCAGCCTCATTCCTCTGCGCTCCGATCTCAGTCCCAGACTGCGGCAGCACGGGGCACTGAGACGGAAAATGTAGTGATTGTTTCTGGCGGTGATAGAGGGGCTTGGCGAGATGGTAAATTAGAGAAGAAAGAGGAAAAAAATGGCGGAGAGAACCATTAAGGAAGCATTTTTAAGGTCACTAGTTGCCAGTACTGGATCAGGAGAGACTCATAGAGAGTAACATCTCCACTGAATCCTCCGAAATTGTGTATACTTAAGGGGGTGAAAGGATGGCGAGAGGAGAAAGAGTGTGAGAGGGAGTGCTTTTAAAGGTCTCACCTTGTTCTGCACCATGCACACACAGCACCACAGCTGTCATCCAGCTTGCCTCTCTTTCTCCATCAGTGCAGTTGGAGGACATACATCATTCATGAGGGGGGGGTACTTATTTGGCTGCGTCATCTCCTCGCACAACTGTCAATAACTTTTTTTCTGGCCCGGAGTAGATTTCAGAGGCCGTTGACAGTGACAAATTTCTTTTCCAGCAGCACTTACACTAATACAGAACCACCGTATATTCCCTGACTTCACTGAAGCCTGAAAAATGACAGATATTGAAGTTCTTAGGCTTAAAACACAAGCCGAATTTAAAACACGTCTGACTGAAAATCTGCGGCTTTGGACTTAAATGGATGTCTTCATCCGCCTGACATGAAAACCTAATTATTTCAGGACAAAAAATTCTACACAGCTGTTCCGTTTCTAGAAAGACGGAGTTTCAATATGAGAAACCAAATGTCTCAGAACTCCTGTGTTCTGCCCCCAGCACTCGTTCGGCTCAGTCTGTCCACTTTGCTGAGCGGCTGTGTGTCGCAGGCTGCCTGCTGTGAAGGTCACCCTCCCCGCAGCTATGGATTACACAAGCGGGCAGAGACAGGCAGAATACGATACTGCCCTTCAGGGGAGGTCTGAGGCTCCCACTGGCAGGAGTGTGGCCTGAAAACTAGAGACGCCTCCGTCCATCCACTCATCCATCGATACATCCATCCTTTTCATCCATCTTTGTAATCATGCATCACTAGATTGTACAGTGAATGATGGTCATATCCACTCCCATCATCGGGAGCTAGTGCCTCACTCTGCTGCCTCCCTTAAGAATTTCAACTTAAGGTATCATTCACATTCATTTGACTATTTAATTATTCAGTTTTTATTGACTTCATCAGAGATTGACAGGTCATTAAAGGGGCAACACAGACAGGAAGGTTTGGAGAAAATACTAGAGAAGTCAGATTGAGATGGTTTGGACATGTTCAGAGGAGGGACAGAGGATACGTTGGTAGAAAAATGACCCTAGTGATGGAGCTAAGAGGTAGGAGACAAAGAGGAGATTGATGGATGCAGTGAGGGAGGACATGGAGGTAGTTGGAGTTAGAGAAGAAGATAGAGGACAGGAGGAGATGGATTACGTTGATTCGCTGTGGCAACGGCTGAAAAAGGGACAAGCTGAAAGGATAAGAAGAAGAAGCAGAGAGTTCTTGGCATAGATACTCCTCCAGACAGTGTACAAGAATGTAGGGATGACAAAATGAGCGTGAGCATCAATTGATTAGCAATGCATTAATGTTACAAAGCAAAACAAAAAAAGGGAAAAAAAATGTGCCGGGAACAATGTCGGTTCGTTTGTTTATTTGGTCACAAATTGCACCTTCTTCAAAATTTTTCACTGAGGCGTCCCACAGGGTTCATTGCTAAACCCTCCTCCTGTTTGTCCCGTGCTTATTTCTCCTTGGAGACGCAACATTGCATCTGTCTGTTTATCCAGGTCATGTTATACAAATACTTGAGTTGTAAGCAACTGGACATTCCTGAGCTGAGATATTTCACCGGGCTCTAGTTGATGGAAGAGGGAACACTAACAGTTATACTTCTCTAGACCAGTTGCTGAGAAGTAAACTCTTTGGACATTGCATAACCACTTCTGAAATCTGCCACATCCTTCAACACAATTGTAAAGAATCTGAAATAGTCTTTGTGATTCGTGTCTTTCAACGACTCTTTTGGTGATTCCTCGATACACACGGTACAGTGCTTTCCGTCTTCTCTCTGTCCTGTCTGTATTTAAGGTATATTATTCAACAGCAGTTTCATCTTTGAACACTTTATCAGACATCTTCCTTTTATTGTCCTCTTCCCTCTCTTCCTTCCTGTCATCATTCTTCACTTTCTTTCTCTGTCTTGGACGTGTCATTCAACATACATTTATGGCTGATGCACTTTTTAAAATGCAATAAAAACTGAGAGAGTTAGTCTCTCCATTCCGTACCACCCCATATTGCCCGAGGACTCATTGACATTTAAAGAACTACTACAAACTCACCTCCTGGAATTGGCGGAAACCTGTAACATTCACTTTATTGCGTGATATTTTGGTCCTGCCCTTGTTTTTCGAACCTGTTTTGACCTGCTGTAAAAGTGCTATAAAAATAAATGTATTATGATATTATGGCCCTCCAACGATACAGGACAAATTACATTTCTTCCAGCAAGAACTAGAAGAAATCCAGCCTGTCTTTATCGAGCAATATCAAAGAGACTTCAAAACAGAATTTCTCACTCCTGTTACTTTGTCCGAGTTCAAAGATTGGCCGCGCCACAATTTCACCTTGCAATGAATTGCAATACGAGCAGACTTCCTTTTGGCAGGACGCAAGCCATTTGACAATTGTCTTTTCTCTGCAGTCATGCCAATTTTTAGAGGTCAGAGCGAAGACAGAACTAAGCATATTATACAAACATGCACTTGGCAGATCAAGATGTCCTCTGCCCGCCTCGTCGTCTCCCCGCCCGACCTTAATTTGTTCAGTCTTGAGTTCCAGTGCCTACCGGGCAGTCGATGTCAAGGTAACAAACTGACAGATTGTGTTGGCACACGGAATGTGAGGATTCAAGTATCAAACATGGAGACATAATAGAATGAGATGAGGATTAAAAGGACACATGGGCACGATCATAAAGGCTCATATTAAAAGAAATTGTGTGTTTGTTTTGTCTGCGACTGCAACCTTCCCATGTGAGCTGCAGTCTGGCCAGACTGCAATTCTGACGCTGCCCGGTGCAGGGCCACCAGTGAAAGTAAAAGAACACAAGCTGTCTCCCTGCTGGCTAATCCTCTAATGAAGATTTGTGGCCGTGGCTGGCTGCTGATTATTGGCGCAGCAGAGAGAGAAAACCAGCTTCAGTGCTACTGTAAATACAATCTCTCACATTTAAACAAGCTATCAGCGGTCCAAATGAGACAGCAGTGATTTTACAATATTTACACATAGGCTGGACAGGACTGTGCTTCGAAACATTGACACAACAAGGGAAGATGCTGCACAAGTTAACGACCCACATGGTCACAAGCTGAAATAATACTGGACAGAATGGAATTGTGAGAACCACTGTGGATGAAACAAACGCATCCGATTCCCAAAGTGAAATTTCTTACATATTTCCCTGGATTTGTCCGAATTTAGTCTTTCTGATCACCATCACGGCAAAGATACTTGCAGTTCCAGCACCGTAACATTTTCTTTCTGACACAGACCCATTTGCAGGCAATCCAAGTCCAGACTTGTCTGTGCACCAAAGATAAAACCTGCTACTGTACGTCTCCACTGGTTGCAGTACAGTAAGTGGTAGTTGCGTCTATATGGTAAAGAAAACAAAACATAAAGATAGAATTACACTTAAGAATTTACGAAATTTAGATAGCTAGATAGACTGAAAGGTATACGCGAATGTTCCCCAAACTTTTTTGTTCCATGCACCAGTTAAATGTCTGGTACTTTTTTCACGGACCGGTCATTAAGTTGTGGCAGATAATTTCCCTTAATAAAATGAAATTTCTGGTGTTCTGAAATATTTTCCTACCTATAAAATCTTCCTACCCGAATTTAGTGTACATGCAACACAACAAGGATTTCTCAAGTGTACACAGCCTATAATTATCTGCTACCAGACCGGAATAAAAGGTTAGAATCTTGTATCAATGACTCATCAATGCAAACTATTTAAATTTATCTGTGTCATTTTGAGTTTATTGTTGTCTTCACTGAGAAAATATTTCCTAATCAAATATATTTGCATTATTGATGAAGGAATCCTAGCCATTCTATTGTTGAGTTCTTTTGTTGATATGGGTATGGATCAAGTGGACCAGTGGGGAACCACTGGTCTACACTACACTACCACTATGCAACATACAAGGTCACACTGTGGACTCTCAGTGAAGAGATCTTTAAACTGTAGACCGACAACTTCACACACCTTTTTTGCGAGTTTCATACATGAATCTTAACAGCAGTGTAAGTGATATAAATGATGGCTCCATAGCGCAGCGGTTAATGCGCCCACCTCAGAGAGCAAAGAGTCCTGGGTTCATTCCCATTTGCTTGGTAGTTAACCCTCCTCTTATGAGTCACTCTGGATTAAAGCATCTGCTAAATGCTTAGTTGTAAATATTTAGTCCTAAAGTCAAGGCCAAAGTCACACAGGTAAAGACCCAGAATCAAACATGGTTACATGGATGACCTCAGATACCACATTACCCCTCTGTCCCTGACAGCCCACTAATCCGCACCTCTGGCACCTCGCCTCCGCGATCTTCCCTTCCACCTCCCCCCACTGCTCCAGGCAGGGGCAGGGAGCCGTGGTGCAGGTCCTGGCAGAGCCCCTTTTTTCCTCCCTCCCTTTCCCCGCTTCTCTGTTTCTCTCTGCGGGGTAGGGCCACTTGTTCAGGAAGAACTTGTGTAGAGACAGGTGTGCATACCAGACGCCTGCTCTAAGCCCCACGCCACGCTGATCCCATAACTACCTGCTAGCGAGAACTCCTCGGCTCAAGTCCAGGGCATCACTACTGGAAGAATTTCCAAAGAAAACTTTTGCTGGCTGACGAGGGTATGATTAGGCACGATGCCTCGGAAGGCAGGTCCAACTCTAACCTTGATACCAGCGTTCTAATCACTATGTCATTATACAAGCCGTTCAAACGGAGCGGAAGGGATTTCAATGAGAGAGGGAAGGCATCGGGGGAGGAGGAGATTTGGGCTATTTTGAGCTGTTCATGTAACATTGAGGATTACAAACAAGCTCTGGGCTTCTTGAAAGCAACATTGCAGTTCACGGAGTCTGCGCAGATCACTAGCCTGCTCTATAAGAAGCAACATTTCGGGCAGATGAGGTCAGAGTGAGGAAGCATCCTTCAGGCTATAGGTTTTCAGGCCGATCTGAAGGATGTCACCCAACACTGTGTCAAATATTCTGCTCATCTTTCGTCTTTGCATGAGTCAGACGATACACAGGGATGATGAATAAAGAAGCTTCAGTTTCTCCCCATAGGCCTGTGTTAACAGTAGGGAAGGGCTTCCCAACCCACTTCTATTCTTTCCCATCATGTATTTATCCCTCCACTGCTCTCGTAAGCCTCTCTCCTCCTACACTGGCCAGTTCATCTCCTTCTCCCATTCTTTGGTTGCTTCATCAACTTCCTCCCCCCTCTCCCTCATCTGTAGCCACGCTTCCATCAAGTGACCTTGTCACATCTCAAGGACAATTGATTTCCCTTTTTTTCCCTCTTTGTATGAAACCCAATCTGAAGAGCACTCAAAGGTATTTCCTCTTTCCCAAAGCTGAATGAAGGTAATTCTCTGTCACGAGGACACTTCACTCCGTTTCGTAGCCGTCTCTCTCCCTTTCCCTCTTCCTGCCTCTGTCTCTCTGCCTCCCTCTCTTCTGCTGATCCTCTCTTGTGAGCACACAGAAATAGAAACAACATGATTAATGCAGCATCTTCGCTGCCTAATGTTAGCTTTGCTCAAATGCTTTTACACTTGGCAGCTGTTTGGAAAAATGTTTCACGCACATCCGAAGAATATTACTCAATTATTACACTGATTGATAATTGAAGTCTTTTGACGTTTTATGTTTAAACAAGCAGGGCAGCTGTGATTGGCTCCTTTTTGCCTTGTGACCCTTATTGGCTCCGAACAATGAAGGAACATATGTGTGTGGGAAATAAAGCTAAGCAGTTTCCTTCATGCTTCTCATTGTTTTCTGAAAGATTCAGGGGGGAAGGTCTTTGGGAGCAATATTTTAAATATACCAACGTGTGCAGCTGTAAACTTATTCATATTAAAATTAAATCAGTTACACTTTAGTGCCCCCTCAGGGATTCTCTTCCAAAGTGCAAGTGCAACAGCAGCTGTAGAACAAGCAATAAACTACAATGAAGGAATCAAATCAGTGTTGAAGAATTTAATATTCATGTCAGTTACACTTTATTTCACCAAAATGACTTTAAAAAGCTTGGAATTTTTTGCGATAAAATCTGTATAAACTTTTCTCATTTGTTTGGCCCTGAGGCGGTATCTGCATTATCAATGTCTAACTCCAGGGTTCACCTCCTGGGCAAGATTGACTCCTAGTTGCGAGTTGCAGGAATGATACAGTCTGGGCAGTGTGGTTTGGGTGGCGGTCATGGAGACAGCTGCCTCTCGATTACGAAGGGCAGCATCAACTTTCAGTGTTCAATACAAAAGAAAAATTGTTATGAAATATAATACAATATAATACAACACTGAACCAGAGGGAGATTGCGGATCAGGGTTTTGAGAACTACAGAATTCAACTTTCACATCAAGGTTGAGGCCGCTTATATCGTTCCACGAGCCTCGAGTTTGTGACCCCTGCAGTAACGGATGAGCGGATGAAGATGGAGGGATGGAATTGTTTCTGTTAACCATGATGGTTTAGCGTTAAAACTAGTCTACATGCCGATGTCGCTAGTCTCTGCTGGTAATGCACATCTTGTTTCAAAAGTTTGGTGGCACCAAGACATTTTTGGTGTTTTACACAAAAAGTCACACCTTTATCACCTTTATCCATGAGTTACACAATGAATACAAAATATAGTCAAGGCATTGATACACAAACATACACTTTATAATGTATGTATAAATGAGAGTGTGGGAGTAGCTGCAGTGAATGTACTGCTGCATTGAGACTAGCAAGTAACCTTGTGAATATATACATAGTTTACCAGCTAAATGCTGGGCTACAGTCAAAGTGAACATAAAGCTTGTCTGACTCAATGCACGGAGGAAACTCTTAATGTGTTTTGTTTTATATTTCTATGCTCTTCACTCTCCGTCTGGAGCCGACAAATCATATTCTTCACTCGGAATGTCTGAAGTGTTGATGTAAATTCTAATTGGTTATTGTTAAAACACTCGGCGCACAGATGGCCACGAGGGATTGAACGGCTCATCATTAGGATTCAAGAACTGGTAGACAAAGACCTGCAGTCGGAAAGAGGCTTCCATTAAAACGCTACAGTCTTTTTTTATTTTTTTAAATAAAAATTCTGATTGAAAAACTCTTAAAACAAATGAAAGATCGTTGCTGCAAGAATGTATCTGCATGCAATGTCAGAAACGTGTGTTTTTGTTTCAAGCGAGCGAGCAAGTCAGTGAAGTCTGAAGATGTTTAATTGTAAAATAATCAAAGATGTCTGTGTTAGGATTAGGATTTTGATTTTGCAAGCAGAACAACAATCAGTTCTCTCCTCAATGACTTTTAAACACGGTGCTCCGACATCGTTTAAAGCTTGTCACATCTTGCTGATGTTTCGTAAAGGTCAAGAGCGGTGTTAAGTAAAGGGCAACCTATTGGGTTTATTTAGAGCTGATGCTGCAGATTTTTACAACTGAGGACCAGTTGATCATCTATAAGTAGCACAGATCGTTAAGGCAGGTTTGTAACAAGGCCAGACAAAGACAATATCAAAGAATTCCCTAGACATATTTAATAACATGACCTGAAACCATAGACAATAAGAGTGGGCATCTCACTCAAATGGATGTAGGGTTTCAGGTTCTAATCCACCAGTTGCCAGGTTGCCACAAGGTGCACTGATCATAGCGCCGTCCTGACCCACATAAGTTGGGCTCACCACCCACAGGAAGGCTCACAATATGGTGCAATGTGATTTGGGTGGTGTCAGCTGCCCCTAGGACGAGCCCATGACGGAAGCGGGTACTCCGTCAACTGCCCCTACTACAGGCTATGACAAGTCCACTGATCCAGTTGGATACTTTATTTTCATTTTGTATGTGTGTATTTGTGTACTTGCATGTTTTGGGTAACATCTACTGCATGTCTGTCAGTCCAGGGACTGAATCCCTAACATGTGGTTCTCCCTAGAGTTTCGACCTTTTTCTTTTTTCCCTCCTACAAAGGTTTCTCCCTGGTTGATGGCTAAGGACAGAGGATGTTACCAACCATGTGAAGCCTTGTGAGACAAACTGTATTTTGTAAATGTGGGCTATATAATTAAAATTTGATTGATTGACTGATTGATTGATCAATAGACACGTTAAGCCAGAAAAATAGCTTTTTACTCAGCAGCATAACACGTATCCACATTTTACATCAACCCACACTGGTTCAGAAACTATTTGTTTTGTCTGAGGCGAGTTTTTCCAAAACAGCTTCAATGTTTCAATGACAAGAAAAAAATGTTCGTATCGACTTTTGAAAACTAAAAGCAACAGTGAATAAAAGCAGTTTGACGTGAATGTTTGAAAGAAAGAGAAAGACGTTTTTTGTAAAACCACCAGACGTGCTGCAGAGCGAGGAATGATCTGTTCCCGTTTCCAACGTGTGATCAGAGCGACTGCTCAGGCGTGCGCCGCGTTTTCAAGACTTGGACTCCCAGGTGTTTTGCAGCCCGTTGATTCCCATTGAGCAGTCAGGCGGGCCGCTCAGGTGGACGTGCTAATGTGACATCATAATCACTCACAGGTGCATTTCTGTGCTTCACTGATAACAACAGCATAGATCCACCACTGCTGCCGTTGCCACTGCTGATGCTGCTGCAGGTTCCTGTGTCCATGTTTGTAAATTATAGCCAACATTTTTGTTGAAGTGCAATAAAACCCAGGAAAACCAGTGTTGTGTTCACATCTAGACCTCATTGCAGCAGGTGAAACCTTGTTTACGCTTGTGTCCTGGCGCTCTTTACTCCTAATGAATGGTCATTGACAGAGGGCACTGCAGTGAGGCCACTGAAGCAGTGGGAGTTTTCAGGCACAGACACCTCCACCTCCCTCTGCTCTGCAGTACAACACACACACACACACACACACTCGCACGGCGCACACGCATGCACTCACTGACACAATGGGTTGCCTTCCCACCAGTCCAATAACGGGCCTATTTATTAGAGACTCTTACAGACGGTATTGACAACCTGCTGACACGGAGTCACTCCAGTATAAACAAATGGAGCAATAGGAAGGAGAGGTGGAGGAGACCTGTTAAGGTGTCTATGGACTGAGGATTCCCATGCGCTCAACCTGGAATCAGACAAATGTGGCGAAGGAGGGGCAGGAGGAATAAAACACGCATGTCATGCTGCAGGAAATGTATCAAAATTATCTGGCACAATGACGTCCCTGCAGATTTATCGCGAACTGCTCTGGATTCTCAAGTGATGAAGCCTTCAGATCAGGGAGTTTCCTCTGGTCGGAAACGAAGTCTTTCATCAACTTTTTTTTCCTAGCTAATAAAATGGAACTCGTACTCAGAAAGCATCCGAAGAAGAGCATCAGTCTCCATATGGGAAACATGGTGATTGAACCTCTAACCTAGTTGTTGCTGGCATGAGGAGCAATCAAGGCTAACCTAGTAAACACCTGCAGTTCTTCTCTTTTTCCATGTCCCTCTTTGTATCTCCTACTCTAACTCCAACTACCTCCATGTCCTCCCTCACTGCATCCACCAATCTCCTCTTTGTCTCCTACCTGGTAGCTCCATCTCTAGGATCATTCTTCTACCACTGTATCCACTGCCCCTCCTCTGAACATGTCCAAACCATCTCAATCTGTCTTCTCTAGCTTTTTCTCCAAACCTTCCTGTCTGTGTTGTCCCTCTAATCACCTCATTCCTGATCCTGTCCATCCTTGTCTCTCCTAAAGACTGGCTCCTAAAGAATCTCAGCATGTTTAACTCCTCCACCTCCAGCTCTGCCTCCCGTCTTTTGTCTATTCCTAGTGTCTCTACGCCATACATCACGGCTGGTCTCACAACTGTCCTGTAAACCTTTACCTTCACCCTAGTACTCTTCTATCACAGATCATCACATCAACACCTGCACTATACGTTGTTGTTGAGTATTTTGTAGATCAGCCAAACTTATTTGGTCCATTAATACTGACAGGTGTTAAAAAATCTTAATACTTCATACCTGAAGACATACTCATTTATCTGGGGATTGTAGACATTTCATTTTTCTACTGCAGTATCATTTTTTTAAACCAAATTTAAAAAGTCAAATCAAGGGTTGTGAATGAACCCTATCAGTTGTGGTTGTAGGAGTAAGAGAGCAGAGCGCTTTATTGATTTATTATCTAAAGGTTCTGCTCATTTTGTATAATTCAGATCATGGAATTCCCACAGACGCATGTCGGATTGAAGAATTTACACTCCTTGGCTTTGTCAAAGCATTCCTGTTTCATCTGCAAATGCAAAGAAGCACAACCATGAGTTGCATACCAGACACCGGGCTCATTAAAAAGAAATAATTACTCTGTCACTTTGACATAAACAAAGACAGCAAAGCAGTCATGGGAGAATGAAGACAAGGAGGAGGGGGTGGGGGTGGTGTGGGGGGCTTGTCTGATCCTCTTAAAGACATTCTCTAAGGTGGATTTGAGTTCAGCTGTCCAGCCAGGTGAGTGCACAGGCAGTCAGAGGAGCTGGATGAGTGGAGTCAGGTCAGCAGAGAGGCAACTAATATGAAGACAGATGAGACAGGAGTGGACACCCAGAGACGGAGGGACTGCAGGTAGACTGCAGGGCCTGGAGTTGCAGAGGTCAGTTCTGCCCCAAACACCCCAGAGACGAGACAGGACATGACATCGGGAGTTGGAGTGGACAATTGGACAATTTTTGGAACTCAACAACTGAGAATGATTTCAGTAACTTAGTTGCTTTCATGAGGCTAAATCTCAAAAATGTGGAACCGGATTGAGGTCCGGGGGGCTGGAGGTTCGACTTCACCAACTGCCAAGTTACCACTGAGGTCCACTGAGCATGGCACTGTCCCACGGGCGCTCAAAGTTGCCCACTGTTCACTTTGGTGATGGGTTAAATGCAGAGGACAAATTTCGTTGTGTGCAGTGGTGTAGATCACAATGTCACAATGACAAGGAGTTTGCTTTCCTTCCTTTCTTCCCTACGTCCTTCTACTTGAACTGAGGGCCAAACTAAAGTATTGGTAAAAGTACATGTGGTAGTACTGGTATAAGAAAATCCAACTGATGTGACAACCCTTTTTGTACCCCTGCTGATAGAATATCACAGACATACTTGTCCCTTGTCCCTTTTTCAGGGGTTTCCACAGCGATTCAGCATTTTCCATCTCCCCCTGTCCTCTGTATCTTCTACTCTGACTCCAACTACCTCCATGTCCTCCCTCACTACATCCAACAATCTACTCTGTCTCCTACCTGGTAGCTGCATCTCTAGGATCATTCCACTACCAATCTATCCTCTGTCCCCCCTCTGAACATGTCCACACCATCTCAATCTGGCTTCTTGAGCAATTTCCTTCGGGATAATAAAAGTATTCTGATTCTGATTCTGATTCTTTCTCACCATTTCTCCAAAATCTGTATCTGGTCCTACCGCACCTGGTTATTTCAGGGTGAGTCAAGTATTGGTTTACCTTTGTCCTTCTCGCTCTGTTCTCTGTCCAGACAACACACACACACTCACACACACAGCAGTAGCAGCAGCCTCATAGTCCAACTTGGTGCAGAGCCCATGTCAGTCGGTGCTAATCTATCTCCTCGCTGCTTTGTATAGAACACAACACAACCACATTATTATCAGCATCAGGTCTGTCATCGCTGAGACATCGGCCAAAGACACTGCCCGGTCCATGGACCGTCCGCCTGGGCCGACAGTTGACGTAGATTTGTGACAAACGGTATCAGGAAGCACAGTAGCGCCGGAACTGTTCGCTCAAGGTCAGGCAAAACAAAGGGACAGGGACAGACACAGCAAGAGACGTGTTCCACGGAAGCATTTTTTTTTTTTAATTTTAAAGATTGTACGCCGTCATTTGTCTGAAAGGCGCATCGCTGCGATCTGAATGGAATAATTTTGCTGATTGTGGATCCAGATCTGGCAGTGCGAGAATTCTAAAGGTCATCACAATGACAGTAACCTTTTTCAGGAGAAAAAAAAAAAGAAACAGAAATGTCAAATCACTCAGCTGCGGCCTCATCATGTAAATGGAGTATAATATTAGGAGTCTGTGTGTTCAGACAGGAACAACAGATACCAAAGATACCGATCTGGCTGACAAGTTAATGTGGAGCGGCCGGGGTCAGCTTTAGAAGGCGGTACAAAGACAAGACGTAGCTGCGGAGCGTTAGAGGTGCTGAAAAACACGAAGATTTCGGCGTGACTGAACTGCAGTACGTTATCTGTTGTAAATACAGGCTGTACGTGGATTGACAATGACGGCCTTCATTCGGCATTCCCAGAGAAACTGAAAACACATTCCTTGCTTTATTACTTGGACCACAATTGTTGTGGTGTATATTTTAGAATACATCCTCTGCAAAAACAACAACACAAAAAAAAAGGCCACACCGCTCTGGTGTTTCAGTTCACCCAGTCGTTCCAGCTGCGGCTGAGTGTAAATGCTGTTGACGTGTTCTGGCCAAAAATCATTTGCAACACAGTCGCCCACCTGCAGGCCGATCAAGACGCTGCTTGTCTAACAGATAAGAGACTGGAGCCAGGGTGGTTTTTAATAAGGAGTGAAGACGTAGCGTCAGTGTGAAACAAAGAAGAGAAAAGTTAAAGGAGGGTAAGAAGAGGAGTTTTCTGTTAGGTCCTCCTGAGATCGGCGACTCACGGGACTCTTTTTCTTCCCGCACACCTTTGACTCTGCGATTCCCTATAATCATTAGAGGTGTCTGTTTTGGAAAAACATGCCTGGCGGGGGGAAAGGAGGAAGGGAGGCTGCTCCTGAATCAGCCCAGGCATGCGTTAACACAAAGCAGTTTTCTGTGGCAGTGGAGCTCACAACAACCGCAAACATTTACGGGGGACACCACCATAAACAAAAGAAATGACTTTCACCAGGAGGCGTGCACCAACAGAGATGGACAAAAACATCAACTCACTGAGGGAAACCTCGTCTTCCTCTGCATGTTTTTTTTCTTTTTTTTCTTGCAGACTTTATAGAGTCCAGAGACCACACAGAGTCCCCCTCACTGTTAGACACAGCCTACTGGATGAGAGTGGAATACTAAAGAAGAAAGAGCTGGCTGACTCAGAACATCAATCCTCTCTGCTAACTCAAAGCAATATTGTGCTGCAAGCAAAGCCAAAAAAGCATGGGTACAATTTTTTTTGTTCCCCCCGTTTGGTCAACATGTGTCACACACACTGTACATTTATGACCGAGAAGGAAAAGTTAAAGCAGAGATGATGACACTGGAGGATCAGCCTTAATTCCATCAACTGTATTCAACAGCAGACATTTGCAAAATTTAACATTTTCCTATAGAGGAGCTGCGCTCGCTGGACTGGGGTCACGTGACCAAACGGCCCATAATGATACAGTCCACTTTGACCTTCCCTGTCATTACTCACACCTGCCACTATTAAGTGCCTCACTATAGCTGTAATTACGCGCACGCTACCCGTGATTTACAGGCGCAGGAATGGGAAGGAGACGAGATGCTGGAGGAGAAGTTCAGGAGCAGAACGAGCGACATGACAACGTGACAGCGTTATGACAACTCACCTAAAATCATCCTGCGTCCGCTGCCTTTGTATCCCCGGGCTGGACAAGTTATCCCTCAGTGTCCTTGACTGTCCTCCTGCTCTTTGTCAGGGGACGATGTCTCCAAAATTGTCTTTGCAGAGTTTTTCCTCCTCTGTCCACAAACAAGCTACTCAGAGTGGCAGCACTTGATGTGTGGAGACTCTGCTGCTGCTGCTGCACATGTCCTCCCTGCTGCTGTCTTCTCCAGGTGATAATTTGAGTTTCTGTGTATGACTGACTGAGTGTGTGTGTCTGTGTGTGTGTGTGAGAGAGAGAGAGAGAGAGAGAGAGGAGTGTGTGTGTGTGGAAGAGCATGCAGAGCAGCCGTTCTGCAGTTGAGGCTCAGGTAAGCCTGAGGACAGTGAGGAAGGGGCTGAAGCAGAGAGGGGTAGTGGGAAAGAGAGAGAGGGGAGTCAGAGAGAGGAGGGGGGGAGCCTAAAGTGGGAGAGCCAATCAGAGAGAGCCGCTATCTTCTCCTCCACAGCAGCCTGGAGGAATTGCAGCGTTCTCCAACAAACAGCTGACGAGCAGTTTCTCCTCAAATGTGTTATTTCACAGAGACGTTCTTCAGTGCGGTGTGAAGTCTGCGTCTGTGTCTCTTTCTCCCTCTTTCTCCCCCCCTCTCTGGTTTTTGGGGTTGGGTATAACCTAAAGGCACCTTTACATGCCTGGGCTCTGATTGGTCGCAGCCTTCACCAATGGGAACAGCTGCAAACACTTGTCATCATGCAGAGTGCGTGGAAGTCGTGAAGGAGACACAGAGCAGGACTAAAAATGCCGCCTCCTCACCCCTGCAGCTTCGAACATGCTGACCGTCGTACATGCCCTCCTCTCCTCTCCTCCCCCGTGTGTCCTTTGACTCCCTCTGTATGAGGACTTGTTAAAGGATTAACCTTTTATCTGTGTCTCTGTCTCCTTCCCCTCCTTTCCCATTCCGTCTCATAACCTGTCCAGGCAAGGTTACGGGTTTTTATCAACCTTCCATCCCTGTTTGTCAAAGAGATGGAATTTGGACTGGGAGTGGAGCAGGGAGTGAAGCTGGAGGGGGGACGGCAGGAGACAAAAAAAAATGGAAAGTGACAGAGCAGAGGAAGCAAGAGAAGGAGGGGCAGAGATTAAACTAAATGCAAACTGACAGAGGGATGAAGAGACGTGGGTGACGAGAAGAGACAACTGGGAGGACGGAGACAAAGACGGGTCAGTCAGTCAGAGGATTCAACTCTTCGTCCAGACCAATGGGAGCTTCATAATCACCCTATGCTAGTCCACTTCCTGCACGCCAAGAAGCCACTTAAAGCAAAGTCTGCTGTCATGTCCAAGGAGAACTCTCTGTCTCTGTGTCTCTTTGGACGAGTCAGAATGAGGCAGCAACAGAAACAGAGTGTAACCTTTTTGACAATCAAGCCAGCGCAACGTTACTGAGAATCTCTGCGCTGCAGAGGAGGCTTAACATAGCTGTCAAAAAATTAATCCCCTCGGACAGGCGTGCCGGCGAGCACACACACATATACAAACACGTGAGCCCGAGGCTGGAGAAAACGCTGCTGCCTGATGTTCAAGGAACCTCCTCTCTCCTCTCTCCTCTCTCCTCTCTCCCTCTATCATTCCCTCCATTCCCCTTTTTCTATTTCTATCCCCCGCCCTTCTCACGCTGTCAGGCTGAGGCTGTGAGTCACAGGGTGTTGAAGTGAATACTAAGAAGTCTGGTCCACACCACCAAACCCCGCTCTCCACAGCAGCTCAATTGCACACATTTAATCCATTGTATATAAATGGAGGCAGGCGGAGAGACCACAGACATCCACCAACAGCCTGACAGATTAGAGGGTGGAGTAAAACTTAAAGAAATCAGAGGGAGAAGAAAAAAAAGCTTCTGGTTTGAGATGGTTTCTTGGCCTTTGCTAACAGTTGCACTTCCACGCCAAAGTAGTTAAACAGCAAATCCCACCCCGCCCTGCAAAAAATGGGATCAATCACTTTAGAACAGGGGTCTCAAACTCACGGCCTGTGGGCCATTTGTGGCCCATGGAACGATATTTTTTGGCCCCCACCTTGATGTGAAAGTTAAATTTATAATAATATTTTATAGGTTTGTCCTCCACATTTTATGGTAAATCCTATAGTTCTCCAAACCATGATCTACAGTCTCCTACTGGTTCAGTGTTGTATTACACAGAATCTATGGGAAACTGATTTTTTGTTAATTCTTTTTCTTTTGCATTGATCACTGAAAGCTGAAATCACTAAATTGTTCCTATTTCATTGCGTGCAATTTTTCTCTTGCTAATCAAAGCTTCAATAACAGAACATATACATATTTTTCTGCTAGGTGGCAGCAGATTGGAGAACTAAAATAAAAGATATTTGAAAGATATTTAGAAATCTGTTGCTGCAGATTTTTCATGGAGTCTTTCTTCAATTCCTGCCAGTATATTAGTGGTGTCTTCAACTAAACAGAATGAGATTTTGGTTATTTTTTTTTGTTAATTTAAACCAGACAATTAGTATATTTCAATATATATAGTGGTCATATTTTTTGTGTGGTGGTGTGTCTTGCTGGTGCAACCCCTAAAAAAGGGACAAGCTGAAAGTAGAAGAAGAGGAAAGGGAGAAGGTCTACTGTAGGACCAGTGGCCCAGAGGAGATAGATAGATGGTTGGATAGATAGATAGATACGTAGCTAGGTTGGTAGGTAGATATGCACCACTATATATGTTGCAATATATTCTTGTATATTTTGCTTTTGTCCAAAATCTAGAAAAATATTAGATATACATTTATTTGGAATTAGTAGAGACATAGAATCCTTTTTTCGGCTATATGATGAAGTTTTTTTTATTCAGAATTTAGTTCAGTGTGTAGTTTGAAGTTTGAGTAAGTCAAATACAGTATATGTTTATATATACATATATATATAACACACACACATACTTATTATATAAAGTCCTTCACCATGTGTGTGTTTTTTGTGTGTGTGTGTTTGTCAGCAAAAGGGCCAAGATAAGGTTCCCTCATTAGTTGTGTTTGTATCAATAATTCAGAGCTGGTCCTTGTTGGCGTTCAATGGGCCGAGTGCTAATGTGCTGTCGGGCCAACGGGGGCCCAGGGCCCAGCGCCACTTTAATGGGTGTCATGATGAGAGGGTGAAATCGGAGCAGGGAGATCCTGTATCATCCGTAGGAAAGAAGAAGCAGTGAGAACAGGGCTGAGGAGGAGAAGACAGGGTGAGGGAGGAGGAGGGGTGAGGACAGATGGCATTTCTGCTCAGGTAGGCCCGTGTCCAGAGAAGGATGGAGACAAACAAAGGAAGAGGTGACCTGGGTGATTCTGTTTGCCTTTGGCTACTAATCAATCATTGTGACGACTCCGATGTTGTGACCCCCCAGATGACAGGACGCTGCAGGAGACACATTGAGGTCCATTGTTGGAATATTAGAGATGAATAATGGAGTTGACTTGTATAGTTCAGTGGTTAGCACCACTTAGTTTTTACACGTTGATTAATTCATTCATTCATTCTCTTCATCCTATCCATTACCGGGTCATGTTGCACATAGACTGCCATCAAATCACACTGCTCCATACTGTGAGACCTCCTGTGGGTGGTGTTTTGTGGGTCGGGACCATGCAATGATCAGAGCTTCTCAGTGGCAACCTGGCAGCTGCTGGAATCTAATCTGAAGGGGTGGTGATCCAAGTCTACTTTCTTAACCGCTTGGCCACCATTGGAGCCGTTTTAGCAAGAGAAAATTAAAAATATTGACAAAGATATAATGTCGGGATATATAATTGGACAGGATCAGGAATGAGGAGATTAAGACAACACTGGGAGGATTGAAGAAAAAGTTAGTAAAGACTGATTGAGATGGTGTGGACATGTTCCGAGGAGGGACAGTGGATACATTGGTAGAAGAATGATCCTAGAGATGGAGCTACCAGGTAGCTCATGGTACATGGAGGTAGTTGGAGTTAGAGTAGAAGATACAGAGGACAGGGTGCGATGGGAATTGTTGTCCCCTGATAAAAGGGACAAGCCAAAACGAAAAGAAGTCAAAGATGGAAAGTGGAGCTAGCTGCACCTGCGATTGACCACCGGATAAATGGATGAATGATTATTTGCATTCAGAAGATAAAATTTTCTGCACAGTTGCGAACAGAAAGTGAGCAGGGTTTTTTTTTTACCAAAAGTGCATTTCAGTTGAAGACCCTGTCTGCACACTGTCATTTTGACAGAGAAAAACCTTCTCCATGTTTTATTAACACACTGGCAGTGTTGGCGAAATAAGTCCTGACAAAAATGTGAAGTAAAGAGGCAAATGTCTACTAGGAGGAGCTAAAGTCTCCAAGTATCAGGCCGGATCCTGATGCCGGCACTGCCTAATAGAGTCTCCTCACCCCCCGATCTCAAAAACCTCCAAACCCCATGAGCTCCAGCCTCGTTCCTGAGATGATGAATATGTGCTGATGTGTAGACGTCGGGGACCTCAGTGGGCTAAAGAGCTGGAGCAGGTCAGAGACGTTCAAATGTCCTCGGGAGGATTTTAAATCAGTTCTGTTCCTCAGATGGAAACATTAGGAGAAGAAAACTGAACCATCAGCTCAGTTCAACCAGTGACGGTCCCTGGTGTGGATACAGAACCAGGCAGAGTTTTATTTTTATACCCGGGTCAAAGATTCTGTTGAACCTTGCATCAGATTCTGCACTGCTGGTAAAATAAATGGCTCCTTCAAAAATGTCGTCAGTCTCTGTCGACCAATCAGGATGTTTTATTTGGTAAACAAACCGTAGCCATGTGTGAAATGTCCGGAATGTCAAAGCCCGTCTCTCTGATGGACAGGCTGAAAACAGAGGAGGAAACTGAATCTGGATTTCTGGCTAAACCACACCGCCCTCTACAGGTGGACATAAAATCTTACAACATGAGTTCCTGTGAAATGACTCAGTTTTAGGGATTTGAAGTTGAAGCCACACAGAACAACAGCAACAACTGGAATGACACCACAATGAAAAATGATCTCATAACAGTTTGGGAGTTTGTGTGTCAGCAGATCCATGTCAGCACTGGGGTAAATAAGGGAACGGGAGGGAAAACCCTGAGGCAGCAGGAAAAGATACTTCAACATGAACTAAAAGAAAAAATATGTTATTATCCTACTGGTTAATTAATATCAAGGAATATTTTGATAAAAAAACACGACTTTAAGAGTCTGTATATTTTTCTGAATATTTCGCTTGAATGCAAAACTGAAGCTAAAGTGCTGTAGTGGAAGCATTCCAGATCCCTGACTGTCATGCAAAACGTCCTGATTCGGTTCCAGCACCAGGGAGAGTGGCATCAGGAAGGACAGACAGCAGTAAAACAGTGAAGCTGTCCCAAAAATCACTTTAGGGTTTATCACTCTGGGAGAGGGAAAAATTGGAATACAGCATAGAGAGAGACACCTTACCATTGGGTAGGTGGTAGAAGACAGGAGACAGAGCTGAAGGTGGAGGAGTTGAAGATGCTGAGTTTTAGGAGAGACAAGGATGGACAGGATCAGGAATGAGGTGATTAGAGGGACAACACAGACAGGAAGGTTTGGAGACAAAGCTAGAGAAGACAGATTGAGATGGTTTGTTCAGATGTTCAGAGGAGGGACAGTGGAGACATTGGTAGAAGAATTATCCTAGGGATGGAGCTACCAGGTAGGAGACAAAGAGGAGATTGATGGATGCAGTGAGGGAGGACATGGAGGTAGTTGAGGATACAGAGGACAGGGGGAGACGGATATGGAAGCAGATATACCATGTAGAGTAGATGGTCCATTCTTTGTCATTTCATTGGTTTGAGGCTCCATAACTTTTTGTTATATCAACGCTGATGGTAAAAAATGACCGGTTGAAACATAATCAACCCAATAATTCTAAGAAATCCACCGCCACAGTCCATGTGAGGACGTTAAACTCAGTGACCAAAGCCAGTGTCCTCGGACTGAATCATCCCAGGACGTCGGATCATCGAATCTGAAGGAAGATACTCCACCAATTATGTAATGTTCTAATCTGTCTTCATTCACCGCTGCAGGGGAAGCAGGTTGTAAATCTCCTCTGTGGAATCCAGCAGACAGACTCTTAACTCATTTCCTCACACCAGCACAAAGGCGCAGTGAGAAAACTGCTTTCCTTCATCATAAATTTTAGTAGCGTTTTCATGAATCGTGGTGCAGAAACACTTAAAGCCGCTGCGGGGATGTTGGATTACCTCGGAGCTGCTGCGGGACCGGCCCCCGTTCACACACAGACGGGAGAGTCTGGATCGTAGATCATGGCCCCGGTGACTGCTGGCACCGGGGTGGTGAATGTAGAGAGAGCGTCTGAAGGTTAAAGGTAAGGAGGCCGAGCAGACACCAAAAAAAAAAAAAAAAACACATCTGTGCTTTCATCTGTCAGTTTGTGTTCTTAACAACAACAAAAAAAAAAAAATCAAAACTCTGCATTGTCCTTGAACCTGAGGCCTGAGTCGGCAACTCTGACTGTTTTCTCTGTATCAGTTTGCAAAAGTGAGGGATAATCATCTCTCTAAATTTAGACTATTGATCAGATCAGTGGATATGAGCAGGAAATGTGGACGACTTTACTGGACATTTCTGTACATTCAACCCTCGCCGAAGACGAGGTTTAACAAAATAAAAGTCTGATGTGGAGCAGAGTAACTTATTTAGTGTTGACTTTGTTGGTTTTCGTAAGGAATATTAATCAGTGAGATTGTTGACAATGGTTCATTCTAACACAGACATGGGCAAACTAAGGCCCGGGGGCCAAATGTGGCCCGCTAACGTTGTCAAAAAAAAAAAAAAAAGGTTTATATTATCATTATACGTCCTCCTTTACCATCTGTAATGCCTGTGTTTCCCCAGTAGATGGATTTAGGATTTTAGGTTTTATACGTGACTTTTTACACATTAATTATATTAGTTCAAATGAACGCTCCACATTTTGGCCCCCTTGTCCCATGTTAGGACCGATTGTGGCCCGTGAGCCAGAAAGTTTGCCCATGTCTGTTCTATGTCTCTACTGTACAAATGAATCCAATGCTTGTTTCTTCGTTTGGAAAAGAAACCATTGACTTTTAAAAAATATAAAACTAAAACTTTTATTGTTTTTTATGTTGTTTTAATGGTCGGCAGTGGTGGCCTAGTGGCTAAGGAAGCAGACTTGGGTCCTCAAGGCTTCAGGTTTGAATCTACCAGCTGCCAGGTTTCCATTACTTCCTGTGGGCTCACCACCCACAGGAAGTTTTCACCATATGGTGCAATGTGATTTGGGTGGCGCCAGCTACACCTGCCACTTGTCCAATGGACAAACAGAAGAACATGAATGAATGTTGTTTTAATATCTGTAGATTTTTTTTTTTACTATTATTAGATTTTCAGGGTGTTTACACTAAAAAAAAAATATTCTAGACGTTCTGTCTGTATTTGTCTTCCTCTCATCACTAAAGTCATTGTAATAAATGTCCTTAAAGACATTTTCATATCTTTATTTTACAATATTGTTCCTAAACTTTGTTTTTTTTGTAAAGCTACATCTTTGGTCGAACATTTAATTATTTTTTAAATATATTTTTTGTACATTTAAACAAGAATATATATACAGTATATATATTATAAAAAACTATGTACTATTGTTACTATACTATACTACTTTACTATACATACTATTCATGTAATGTATGTATACATACATGTAATGTATGTAATAATATTTTAATATATTTGTAACATTGTCACTTTTGGAACTTATTTTAAAATGTATTTCATTTATATTTATATATTATTTTGGTGTATTTCTACGGTTGTCAATGTCTCTCAGTGCACGATGTTCTGGTTCTGCTCAACCAGTTTCATGTTAGTGGGCGAGGACACGTAAATGGGTAAAGACACGGGGGTCAAAGAGAAGACAGGGTTGTGTGAACACAGGTGGAGGGGAGTGTGTGTCCTGTAAACCGGGGTCTGTCTCAGAGATGGAGAATGTCGATGTTGACTGTCACACTCTCACACTCAGCTGACGATTTGACACCAGCACCACAGGGTGGAGGGTCATTCTGTCCAAACACAGTCAAGTCACACGTCTGCTCTAGAAACTCTAGCACCACCTCCTGTTCATAAGAAAGGAAGAAAAAAAAAAACTCTAGAACCTGAGACTTAATATTCCTGCCGGTCGGAAGCCGATAAATCAGTGGATCACATGTCGAGATGATGAACTATTTCTGGTGCTTGCATGCATGCAGTCCAACATACAAAAAATGTCCATGTTAAATCAGGGAGTGCCAGCAGTGGAGGACAGGTGGAGCTGTCAGCTCCCTGATCACATGTACTGAACATGTTCCTGCTGGGAGTCATGTTAGTCTGATCATCCGCAGATGAGGAAGGAGGAGTGGGTGTGTGTGCAGACGTCAACTCAACCTCCAAGACTAAAAACCATTCGTTGCACAGTGTGTCCTGATGTCTCTGGACTCGAGTGCATGGCTGACATGAAATCCCAGTATCTATGAACATTTCTTACCTGAGCTCCACATCTGCTCCACCTGTTTCCCTTCCGTCTCTGCTGACTGGGACCAATCTCCAAACATAGATAAAAAAAAAAGTTTTCTCTCAAAGCTCAAAATCGGGAAAAAGATCAGAGCAAAAAAAAAGTCGAAAAAGGATCTTTGAAATCCAAAGGTTTGCCTCATCAATTTGACAACAATTCCAATCACTTTGACCAACGGGGCCAGAAATGCAACGTAAAGGACATGACGGTCCACAAACTCACCACCTCTGTTGCCTCCCCTGTGCTTTTCTACATCACCCCTCCTCCCTTCCTCTCTCTCTCTCTCTCTCTCTCCCTCTTATTCTCAACCATGTGTGAAAACAAAGTCAGAGCCGGAGATTCCAGCAGCTAATCGTGGCAGAACTTAATCAGAGAAGGCACTTGTATCAGAAGGAAGAAAAAAAAGTGGAAGGGAGGCTGTAGGGGAGAAGGGGGGAAGGAGTCGAATGTCAATGCAGGTGTGGAGCGTACGGTGAAGAGAGATCTTGGAGAAGATGATCGGTGGTTCAACAACATTCTTTACATTGGCGAACCTTGCAGATAACAGTGCATTTGCATTAAGGCCATGCTGCAAAAATCAAATCTGCGTAAAAACTACAGTAACAATGATTAACATTTTGACACCTGCAGCCTTTTTTTTCTCTAAATGTCATGTGATGTACAGTAGACGTCCTGTCCACAGGCCTGTGGCTCAGTGAGCACAGAGCTGCCAACTACTAGAGTTACAGTCACTAAAAAAAATCCGACATTCCCGACCAGTTGAGTGGACACGCTGTCTCGGCTCCATGGTGTACAGTACGTTGCAGGAAGACAGGGTGAGCAGGAGAACAGGACAGCAGTTTGAGGGTGTAAGCACATTTGAGAACGCAGTGGCCTGAGGGATAGAATTACACAGACGGGCTGCAGACCAGAACTGTGACTGTCCTCCATTCTGATAAATACTCTGGACATGTGATTATTTTTTATATTCTTTTTTCTTTAGAACTCTATTAATCCCTCAGAAGTATATTCCGTAAAATTGGAGACAATGTCATGTTCAGGGCACCTCATCTGTAAATCGACGGTGGGGGGGAATCGAACCGGGAGCCTTGCGGCCCGCTTCCTTAACCACTAAGCCCACTGCCAAAAAGTAATCATACCAAATAATAAAATAATCCCACTCAAATAATCTGATTCCTCTGTCTGGAAACATTTATTAAATTTTTTCAGCCAAATAATTTTGTAAATTCTTCACAGCACATTCATATTTTTGTTAAGTGTTGTTTAAATTATTTTTTAGAATTAAAATACATTAATAAAATGCATTGCAGTCCTAAAAACTGCGTCAAGAAACAATTACTAAAAAAAAAAAAAAACAATTACTACCCTTATTCAATTTCGTCTACTTACCGACAGAGGGAGACAAAGCCACGGTTTAAAAAATTGTATGCTGCGGGTCAGATTAATCGTAAAAATGCAGTTTCTTTCTTTGTTTTTAAATATAATTTATATATTCGTGTAATTTTAATCACAGACAACCAAGTGTGAAGTTACTTATATTATTTGTGATTTTTAAAACCTTTTATTTAGTATTTAGAGATTCTTAGGTCGTCAAAAAGTTTAAGATATTCAATGCTAAGCTACAGTAACTTCTTTGGGCAATAGCTCCGCCCTCCACCACCAGTACCAGGTGATTAGACAAACGTCAAACACCTGCAGTTCAGGGTGAAAAGCATGCTGGGACATTTTTACCTCCTCACTGTGGAGCTAACAATCCAACCCAGACAGAAAGACACTCAGACATGGCTAACATTCAAGTGTTGACCAGCAGATTTTACCACTTTGAAACCATGTACTCCCATGAACTACGAGAGCTCAGCTTTGCCGAGTGGCCTTTCAGGGAAGAGTGTAACTGCACACCTGACAAGGTAGGAAGAAGGGAAGGCAGGGACACCGTTGGGTCTGTGGATAAAATTTAAAAAATGTGACTAAAACAGTTTAGTTAGCTATGAATCAAAGAGGAAAAGCAAACTTTGTAGAGAGAAAGCAGGAAACTGCTCTGTTTTGACTATTCATCAATATCTTTGTCAAGATTTCTACAAGTTTATGTTTTGGTTCTGGTGTTGTTATTCTATTTTAATTAAAAAGATATAGAATATTAGAATTCTTATGGTTTCAAGCTGTCCTTTCCTTTCAGCTTGTCCCTTATTTTGGGTTTGCCACAGCGAATCAACATTTTCTATCTTCCCCTGTTCTCTCCATCTTCTACTCTGACTCCAACTACCTCCATGTCCTCCCTCACTGTCCATCAATCTCCTGTCTTCTACCTGGTAGCTCCATCTCTAGGATCAATCTTCCACCAATGTATCCACTGTCCCTCCTCTGGACATGTCCAAACCATCTCAATCTGTCTTCTCTAGCTTTTTCTCCAAATCTTCCTGTCTGTGTTGTCCCTCCAATCACCTCATTACTCATCTCGTCCATCCTTGTCTCTTCTAAAGAGAACCTTTTTTGTCTCTTGCCAACTGTGTCAGTCCAGATCCAGGTTGTCGTTACTATCTAATCCTCTTTTTATCCATGTCCTCGACGAGTGTTTATTTACAGTTAGACAGGTGTCCAGTCCTCAGCCTTCCCACATTAGCCCACTGCTGCCCCCTGATGGATGAGCTGCTGACAGTCAGTCACACCATAACCTCTTGTTTCCAGCTCGTAATCACCCCGGGAGCTAAGGCGGATCATGCTGCGGTTGAATTCCAGCTGCAACTCTATCCAGTCTGTCATACAAACTACCAGCCTCACGTCTCGGCTCTCTGTGATACAGTGTTTGAATCGGTCAAACGATTTCCCGTCCTCATGAAGCTTTATTGTTCGTCCTCACAGATGGCCAAGGCCGGGTTTGTCCACTGTCCCAGTGAGAATGAACCTGACGTGGTGTGTTGTTTTTTCTGTCTGATTGAGTTGGAGGGCTGGGAACCAGATGACGATCCATGGTGAGAAGATCAACTCAATCAATTTACCACTGCGTTAACCACCATTTTTTTGGGCAGTAAGCCACCTTTTAAAAGTTTTTTTTTTTTTTTTTTTTTTTAATTAATCCCCATACCATCACCTGGGGATATATTTTTTTGTGTGTGTCTTTTTTTTTATGGATATTCAATAATATCGGCCAAACAATGTCATCACAGATAT
>JAFBJS010057614.1:193667-204366 GCA_016785265.1 Paraplagusia blochii
ACATGTCCAAACCATCTCAATCTGTCTTCTCTAGCTTTTTCTCCAAATCTTCCTGTCTGTGTTGTCCCTCTAATTACCTCATTCCTAATCCCGTCCATCCTTGTTTCTTCTGAAGAGAACCTCAGCATCTTTAACTCTTCAGCCTCCAGCTCCGCCTCTCCTGTCTTCTACCTATTTGTAGTAAGTTTTTGTTTTTAATCAGTTTCTCTCCTATGGGTGACTGAAATGGACAAAATCCACTGGTCATCCAGTGTTTTTTTTTTTTGTCTCTTGCCAACTATGTCAGTCCAGATCCAGGTTGTCGTTACTATCTAATCCTCTTTTTATCCATGTCCTCGACGAGTGTTTATTTACAGTTAGACAGGTGTCCAGTCCTCAGCCTTCTCACATTAGCCCACTGCTGCCCCCTGATGGATGAGCTGCTGACAGTCAGTCACACCATAACCTCTTGTTTCCAGCTCGTAATCACCCCGGGAGCTAAGGCGGGTCATGCTGCGGTTGAATTCCAGCTGCAACTCTATCCTGTCTGTCACACAAACTACCAGCCTCACGTCTCGGCTCTCTGTGATACAGTGTTTGAATCGGTCAAACGATTTCCCGTCCTCATGAAGCTTTATTGTTCGTCCTCACAGATGGCCAAGGCCGGGTTTGTCCACTGTCCCAGTGAGAATGAACCTGACGTGGTGTGTTGTTTTTTCTGTCTGATTGAGTTGGAGGGCTGGGAACCAGATGACGATCCATGGTGAGAAGATGAACTCAATCAATTTACCACTGCGTTAACCACCATTTTTTTTGGGCAGTAAGCCACCTTTTAAAAGTTTTTTTTTTTTTTTTTTTTTTAATTAATCCCCATACCATCACCTGGGGATATATTTTTTTATGTGTGTCTTTTTTTTATGGATATTCGATAATATCGGCCAAACAATGTCATCACAGATATTGCCATATTATGTAATATCTGAAAAAAAATCATAAAAGATGTTTCCTTATGATGCGGGCAGTTTGGGGATGAACAGCTGTATATTTAAGTGAAAGTCACTAGATGGCAGCATTCTAAATAATGTATTTAATCTCATACTGATACAGTGATTTGTGATAAATGAATATTACCAGGTTTATGTCCATATCAGTGAAACTAAGTGGACAATATCAAAATGTTAAAATCAGATTTTATTTTATTATTTTTTTTTTTAAATGTCCATCCTCAGGAACGAACACAAGAAACGTTCCCCAAACTGTGGATTTTTGACCATGAAGAAAGACTTCACTGACCTGACGGTGGCAGAATTCTTCGACAAGGAGAAGGACAGGCTGAAGATCTACGTGGTGAGTGTGGTTTTGTGAATTGTTGATAGCTATTTCTGTTTCCTTTACGTTCTGCTTTCTCTTGTAGAGAACAGTTTTTCATAAGAAGATGGCCTGTCTCAGGGAAGAGGTGGACCGTACCTTAAAAAGTCTTAATTCCCTGCTGGACTCTGTCTGACTAAATACCTTCACACTCTGATCATTCCTAATTCTTAATACTACAATATAAATAAATAAAGCTTTGTGAAGTTTTATACTCATTGGTTGCAGTATAGTATTTGACCGCAAGGGGGTGCTTTTGCTTCAGAATAATTGATTTTCTTATAACAGTGTATGGCAATGGGGTTTTTTTTAATACACGGCCTTCACAAAGGCAGACGGGACTGAAGAGAATCACAGAGTGCACTTTATTCTCCTCCTTACGAACAAAAACTTACTATTTTTCTTGAACGTGCCACCATCTCTGCTACGTCTTTTCAAACCTTGACCCTGGACAGATGGCCTGAAGCCCCTCCCTTTCAATACCAACTGTTGCCCCAGTAACATCTGTTACATATAGAGGGACGGTGTGTGTGTGTGAGAGAGAGAGGGCTCGCCAGGACGCAGCCCTGGTCCTGGAAGGAGATTTACGAAGACACGGGTCAACACAACAGTTCCTGAACCAGGACTTGGGTCTCATAATAGAATCTGTGGCCCAATAATCCCTGACTGTTCTTAATGAGTCGTTAAACGCAAAGGGATTGAAATAGTCAATAAAGTTGATGTCAAATCTTTATACACATTCACATGGATGAGGCCAGGCCGGGTCCATGAGCGTGTTGTCCTGGACTGATTAGAGGATGTTGTTGCTGTTCCGAGCTTCCATGGAGCAGGATTAATGTCTAATGTAACGCTGCAGCCACTGAGCCCAGATCAGCTGCTTAACTCTCTCATCAACTTGCTGTCCAGCAAATGAAGGGGAAAAATTTAGCTGAAAAAGTAAACTGTGGTGATGTAACATTCCCAACAAAGCTCGGAATCAATGTTTACGTACAATCCATAAAGGCTAGGTAATTCAAGAAAAAGTTTTCCTTGGAGAGAGGGTTATATATGCATATATGTATGTGTGTGTGTGTATATATATATAAATATATCTATATATACTGGTGTATGTATATATATATATATATGCACATGTATATTTAAATATATGTATAATATATAGATATATATTATATATTTAGAAATTTAAATATATATTTATATATGTATATGTGTGTGTATATGTACTGTATGTTCATAATGGCCATGATATATTCTATGTGCTCTGAAAGTATATAACATACATATATGTAGTTAAATAATTTAACATATATAAATTGAAGAAAGTTTGGTTATATGTATTTCAACATATATATATTATATATGTATATATATATTTATATGTATATATATATACCCTTGCTTTCCTCAGATTTTCGTATAAAGGTATATTTCCTAAAAAATCAATAAACATATCATGGAATACACTACAATGCCAAAGCTATTGATGTACAAACTGAAGTGATTTGTTACTATCAAAAAACATGGAAAATGTGTAGATATCAGCTCTAAAATTAAACGTTTATGAGCTGTTATCATTTTATGTGTCAAAAAATACACCTTTGGTGAAACCAGATATTAAAATAGACGAGTTGAAGAAAACAGCTTATTATTTTAACCATAATTGTATATTTGTAGACATGTTGTGTGTAAATTGTATTTGAATACATGGACACATATGTGATGAAGTAGATCATGGGATCATATCTGCAGATTTTAACTTTGATTTGTCTGTTTTTATTTATAGTTCGTATGTCGACACAGTAAATGAGGACGATGTGACAATAACCAGAGCAGGACTCAAGGTAGGAACCTGCAGTGGTGGTAAATGTGAAATTCCTTTGTTAATTATCAGTTTTTAAAGATTTATCTCTATAGGAATATAAAAAAATAATACATTTATTGATGCTCGTAATTGACCTGGTCATTATAATTTTTGAGAGAATTGTCTGAGAGCAATGTCTGTGAACTTGTGGCAGTATGGACTGGCCCGCCTGCAGTCCAGATTTGTTTAGCACTAACAGTTCTGCACTGATCAGTGTTACCTTTGCTCTAATTGCTAATGTGAAAGTCATCAGCGTAGACTCTCACGTGCCGCATCAATCCACTTATCTGGGCTGCGGAAAAAATAATGAACAAAGGCAACGGCACGCCACGACTCAGAGCGTCCCACAGAGACACAGATGTCATAGATATCATCTGTGGGAATGGATCAGAGCCGTTGATCTGATTGAATGATGAGTGAGTTGAGATGATTTCATGTGTTCTCCTAACCCGCTTTTCTAATTAAAAATCCCTTAAACAGTACTTAATATAAATCATTTAGCTAATAGGAATCTTTTCACCGCTGCACGCGGATCAGACTCTTTGGTTTCGGTTAATATACTGTGACAGAGGCTCCACAACCACGGGCCTCATCTGCAGTTTGATTTTAATTAACGAGTTTCTGCTGAACAAACTGTAAACAGCCAATGTAGCAGATGGACAAATGGACAGATGTTACCAACAGAAAGTTTACAACCTGAGCTTTCCATTAGGCCCCATCTGTTGCTCCTCTGACCGGTTCCTCCCTCTGCCCTCCTCCATCCTCCATCCTCATCAGCATCCATCACCTCTCACGCCACAGACACTGGCCTGAATAAATGACTCCAGTGTTGCGTCTCTCACCTGACTTTTACTTTGGGGGAAAAAAAAGGAAAAACATTTAATTAGCACTCACAGTTGATTCCGGGTTAAAGCGGCCGACACAGTGTCTAGGCCCGGCGTGGGCAAACTAAGGCCCGTGGGCCAGATTTGGCCTGTAGAGCTACTTAATGCGGCCCGCCAACCTTGTCCAAATTACATAATTTATTTGTATAACCTTTATAGTTCTGGCTTTTTTCTGCAATGACCGCAGTACCCCAGAAGATGACGTCAGAAAGGGTAATATTTTTATTAGAAATGTAGCATTTTCGGTTTTATACATGAGTTTAAAATGCCATTTATCTTAGTTCAACGAATGCTCCATCTTTTTGCTCTCGACTCGTCCCCCGTGTCCAATTCTGGGACCCATTGTGGCACGCGAGTCAAAACTTTTGCCCGTCCCTGGTCTAGGTGGACCGAGCCTCAGCTGTGGCTCCTCCAGCGGCCCAGTGTTCGAGGATCGTGATGAATTTCAGACAGATTACAGCGGGACACGCTGAGCTTGTCCGACTGCTGCATCACAATTACTTGGAAAATAAAATCCCCTTTCAGTTTCCCCTCTCCCTCCTCCACCTCATAATGCTCTCCCATGTCTCTCGCCGTGCGCCTCGCTGGCTGCTCGCTCTCTCAGACACCACCCTCCTACCTTGGCTGTTTTTTATGCCCTCTTCCAAAGGGACCTCCATCTGTCCCCACACTCAGCCCATTGTGGCGGCCCGGAGCCGTGCGACTCCTACAATGTAGGGGGCGTGCTTGGGGGGGAGGCAAAGTAAACACAACAGCATCCAGATCCCATTAGAAGCTCTTTAACTCCTACACCCTAATACTCTCAGAGAACTCAGGGTGGAGAAGGCCCAACCCCTCATCCTCATGTGCACAATATCACCTTCCTCACCCTCTCCCCCCCTGAGGTGAGACGCAAGCTGCCAGTGTCCTAAGCTTTGTTATTCTTTATTGTTATTTCCACTCAACTCTATCATTTCAGTTGAGCTGAAGTGTTTATGTTGATGAAGAGAATCAGTTCAGACAGGAATTATTAACTTACTAACTCATCTATAACAGGTTCACAGAAGTATAACTATTGATACAGACAGGGGCAAACTACGGCCCGTGGACCAGATACAGCTCAAACATTGGTTCTAGGGATGGTAAATACTGAGGAACTCCTTCTGTGTCATTGTAGCCGATGCCACTCGTGTCTAAATATTTCTCAACTGGCTGTCAGAGAGACCTACATCCTATGTATTGTTATACATTATATAACAACAATTACACTATTGATTTGTTTCAATTACAAATTTAAACAAAAACACTTTTTTGTTGCGCTGACGGCAATTGAGGTGAATGTTTTAGAATTACCGTTCCACGAAGATGGAATGCACTGTTTGTTGTTTCAAGTGCAATCTATAGATCAGTGGATGATTGGACGGATGGATGGATGAATAAATAGGTTAGTGGTTGGTTGGGTGGGTGAGTGGATGGATGTATAGATAGATGAACGCAGGGATGGATAGGTGTGTGGGTGGAAGAATGGATGGAAAGGTTGCTGGTTGGTTGGTTGGATGGATGGATGACTTGATGGATGGATGGATGGATGGTTCCCACTGGATAACTATTAGCTGTAGTAGTGGATGTATGTGAATTAATGGGTTAGTAGTAGTGAGTAGATAGGTTAGTGCTAGAAGGTTATTGTGCAATCTATAGGTAGATGGATGATTGGATGGATGGATGGATGGATGGATGGATGGATGGATAGGTAGATGAATGGGTGATGAGATGGGTGAGTGGTTGGTTGGATGGGTGGGTGGATGATGGATGGAGGGATGGATAGGTGTGTGGGTGGGAGGATGGATTGGTGGAAAGGCTGCTGGTTGGTTGGTTGGTTGGATGGATGGATGATTTGATAGATGGATGGATCCCACTAGATAGATTTAGATTGTTATTACTACACAGTCACAGCTACAAAGTTAACAATACATATATACATATAAACACACACACATACACACACACACACACACATATATATATATATATATATAAATATTTTGACTTCTGTTCCCAGTTGGAGTGAAGTAAAATACATAATAGTCAAAACATTCCAGGTTATAATTCATTTTTTTAAAACCTGTTTGAAACTCATCAACTTCCAGTATGAGATCCATCATCATCATCATCATATTTTCCACCTCTTCATCTTCATCTTCTACTTTGGTTGATGTTCAGGCTTCTCCAACTTTTCAATCTAGACTTTCTTAACCCTTCACAGGCCTGACCAGTGTGTGTGTGTGAGTGTGTGTATTCACACACACACACAGACTGTGACCCTGTAGTGGGATCACTGTATTGGGCCCAGCTTAAAGGCAGGAGGATTAGCGTCACACAGAAACTGATTAAAGCCGTCCAACCTCCTCTGGTCCCATTAATACAATCTTAATCACAATGCTTCATCCAGCTCCTCTGGATCAGGACTTTTCATCTCAGCTCCGGCAACTCGTGTTTGGCCCCTGGATTAGGTCCGAGGCACAAGAGCTAAAATATAGCAGCACAAAGAGACAAAGCAGAGGGAGAGGGGGAGACAGAGAGAGAGAGAGACAGGGAGAAAGAGAGACAGATTTGACTTGAGATTTAAATGTAACTTTATTGACAGAACTCCAGCCTCAGCCTGGTCTTCACACTCTGGCTCCACAGAACCACAGCACCAAGTCATGTCAGGTTGATTGACATCTTCAGCTCACAGAGCAAAAAAGTTCTGCAGAAGAAATTTGGGTTTTTTTCATGCAGTTTTAGAAGTGAACCCTCCAATAAAATTCAGATATAGAGGATAAAGAGGCAACAAAGAAAAGTTGCAGAAAAAATCGCCCACATTCACTGAAAATCATCACTGGTTCACAACCAGTGTTGGGACGAACGCATTACATGTAACGCCGTTACGTAACAAAACTATTTTTCTCCCCAACTTATAATGTAACGCGTTGCTAATGATTATTTATTGGACATAGGTTGACGTTTCAGGCTAAGCCAATCAGAAAGAGACCTGGGCGGGTCTTCTCGCCTTATAGGGAAATAAACAGTCTCACACAGGCACGCACGCGAGGCGGTAGAGCAGCACACACAAGCGAGACAATGGCATGTGACAAGTTGAGGTAACAATAAAGACACCTGTCAAAATGTCTAAACATCTATTTTGTTTTTATTGGACCATTATGATAGTTGCTACAGAACACTACACTAAACTTTTTAAATGTGTTTTTAAAGTAAAGTAAAGTAACTAGTTATTAGTTACTTTTATAATTTAGTAACTAGTAAAGTAACTAATTACTTTTTCAGAGCAGTAAGTAATTAAGTAATACATTACTTTTTTTAAGTAACTTGCCCAACACTGTTCACAACACTCAATTGGACACACTGGACACATGTCCCCACGTAATACCCAAGAGACAGAGAAAGAGAAGATCTTTTTTGCGGCTCCAAAAATGAACTCAAATCATAGTAACATTGGGTTACTACGTCAAACTCCATGCAGTAGATCATTTAACTATATATATTAAATATATCTATATATGTATATATATATAAAGAATTACAAAATACATAGAATGGACTTTTTTTTTTTAGTTTATTTTTTCACTTGTTTTTTAAGCCCCGTCCACAGACCTCAAAGCTTCCTACAACTGTGCTGTATTTTTGTAATCTTTTACTAAGAGTTAATTTGTGTGGATTACGTTCATCATCATCATCCACCAGTGGGATAATCCACCTCCTCCACCCGCCAGCGTTGGTTTTTCTCCCAAATCGACAACGCAATCAGACTAAGAGCAAGTTCTGCGGCTGAAGATCTGCTGCTTTTTCACAAACCAAATATCAGCCTGAGTGTGAAGCTATGCACCGTCCGCACGCTCACGCCGACACACACACACACACACACACTCAGGGCACAGAGGACAAATTTGTGAATGAGGAGCAGGGACCTGGCTCACCTCCTCTGCCCTCCTCCTCTTCCCCTCTGCACCCTGAACACTGGCTCCTCTTTCCCTCTCTCTCTCTCCTCCATCTCCCTCTCTCCTCTCTTTGCAAATTGGCCCAGCTGTCCGTCAGCCCCCCCGCAGTCCCCCCAGCTGTCTGCCCTCCCCGAACCACAAACCCCGCAACAATGCAGGTCACGGGTCAAGAGAAAGAACAGGCTGCGTTCACAATGGAGCGGTGGCGCCCAGTGAAACAATCGCTCCTTTTTCTCCTTCTCCGGCCCCGTCGCCAGAACTGGAAAAGACAAACCTTTTGGAGAGGTGACCATAATAAACACACCAGTGGCTGCTCTCAGCACTTCATCTCCGCACTCTGACGCCCCCTTGTTTGTGCTTTAAGGCCCATCAGGTCCTTCAGCTCCGTCATTAAAGTCAAACGTCAGACTCTTGTCTGTGGTAGGAACCTCGCTGCTCCTGGTGGAGGAGGAGGAGAATGAGGAGGAAATGAACAGTCAACCCTGTGTTTGTGTTTGTGTTTGTGTTTGTTCCTCTCAGAAGTCAACGTCCATGGATTCTTCAGAAAGAGACTTTTTGCCCTACAGTGTTTTGGCATGAGTCGGCTGGGAAAGTGAAACGTGTGAGAGCAGAGATCAGAAAAGACTGTGTGACACATTCACCTGTTCCTCAGAGTGGATTTTCCCATGGTCAACAACAGCCTCCTGCCTGACCTGATAGAAACCCTGCAGTGAGCTTCTCAATGACACACACACACACACACACACACACTCTCTCACACACTCCACAGAACCCTGTTTGACACAGTTTTCATGTCACTTTTTTAATCAACATTATCACTGAACACTTCTATTAGTTTTTCTCACATATATTTGACCTGAAACTATATGTAATATTTTCCTTTTCTCTCGACAAGCGGCCGCTGCTGCTACTTTTACAAACTTACCCTAAACTATAGTCATCTTTAGAGCAAGTCCTGGTTTCGTTGCGTTGTTTAATATAATAGTGATTTTTATCCACAGAAATAAAGAGAGTTTTCATGATATTTATCCAGCTTTATTTTTAGCAGTTGTTTCCACAGACTCTGCTGCTGTTTTGCAAACGAGAGACATGTAGTGTCTTCTCAGGTTATTAGTTCCCAAACATCACTACCGGCAGCCTCCCCCACGTCAATATTCCTTTAAATTCCCATAAAAACACGTATCTCTTCTGATTTAGGAAAATAGCTCCTCTCTTTTGGGATGACATTTTGGGAAGACATTGTGATCTGCAGTGAGAGCAGACAATAACGAGAAGACAAGCTAGAGAGGTGGAGGTTTGGAATGGAGAGAAGAGGAATGAACGTCAGTCGTAGTAAGACAGAGTACGTGTGTGAATGAAAGGGGGGACAGTCGAATGGTGAGGTTACAATGAGCAGAGGTGGAGAAGGTGGAGGAGTTTAGATACTGAGGATCAACTGTTCAGAGCAGTGGAGACTGTGGAAGAGACTGAAAGAATAGAGAACTGTCAGGATGGAACAACTGGAGAAAAGAGTCAGGAGTGATCTGAGATAGAAGAGAGTCAGCTAAGGTGGAGGGACAGGTTTACAGGACGGTGGAGAGACCTGCCATGATGGATGGATTAGAGACACTTGGAAGAGGTAGAAGACAGGAGACAGAGCTGGAGGTGGAGGCTGAGATGCTGAGATTCTCTTTAGGGGAGACAAGGATGGACAGGATCAGGAATGAGGTGATTAGAGGGACAACACAGACAGGAAGGTTTGGAGAAAAAGCTAGAGAAGACAGATTGAGATGGTTTGGACATGTTCAGAGGAGGGACGGTGGTAGAAGAATGATCCTAGAGATGGAGCTACCAGGTAAGAGACAAAGAGGAGATTGATGGATGCAGTGAGGGAGGACATGTAGTTGCAGTCAGAGTAGAAGATACAGAGGACAGGGGGAGATGGAAAATGTTAAAGAAGCTCCTCTTTTTTGGGAACCTCTGTCTGATGGAGTAGACCATGTTACGTTGCACTTGTTATAATAATCTGAGTGCGGTACATTTGAACGTTGTGTTTGTCCACTCTGGACCGTAGACTCACTAATTTATAAGAAACACTGACTGGTTGGGTTGGAAAATAAATAATTTACCTAAAATCTACAAAAAGTAATAATCCATATGTGGGGTTAACATATGTTTCCATGGAAACATGACATTTTTACACCTTAAATTCCAATAATTAATAATATACTAAGAATTAATGAAATAATATTCTAATATTTTCTTTTAGAAAAGAAGTTTTTATCATGTCTTGTTTGTTTATGTTTAATATTAAATAGACCCAAGGAATTGTCTTTTTTCCTGAACAGCCATCAGTGCGAAATATAAGAAAACAACAATATTACGAAAAAAAATCATATAAAATAGTAATATTTATTCAATTAAGTGCGAGACAGCAAAATATTTACAACAGTGACAAATATCCGTGACACCAAATGAAGTTCCTGAAAGACCCGAAAAATAAATAATTTAAATACGGTACAGTCTCCAGTGACTGACAACAGTGAAGACAGGGCAACAAAAACACGGTGGTGAAAATCCCAAAAAAATAAAAAATAAAAAAGACAAGACCAAATCAAAATAAATATTAAATACAAGTATAAATAATAAAT
>JAFBJS010057615.1:6280-58568 GCA_016785265.1 Paraplagusia blochii
TTTTTGTTAGTTTTTATAGTATATTATATTTTGTTAGTTTGTATAGTATAGTATATTTTTGTTAGTTTGTATAGTATAGTATATTTTGTTAGTTTGTGTAGTATAGTATATTTTGTTAGTTTGTATAGTATAGTATATTTTGTTAGTTTGTATAGTATAGTATATTTTGTTAGTTTGTATAGAATAGTATACTTTTGTTAGTTCGTATAATTATAATATAGTTTTTTGTTTTTTTTGTTTTTAAAATTCCTTTAAACTTAGAAGTGTAGAAAGTTGGGTTTTAAAATATGAAAAAATGTAATCAAATTTTTTAATAAAATAATTTTGATAAACATTTTATTTATTTTATTTGACATTTTCTCCTTTTTTATTTTATTTCCGAATCCCAGAACTCTCTCATCGACCAATCATCCGTCTGGAACCGGCCTCCCCTCCATGTCAACAGGGGGCAGTGGAGGAAGAACATCAGTGGATGATTTCACACAATCGACACGGAGGTCACATGACCCTCTGACACATGTCGTCCTCACTGGACACTGAGCGTCTGTTGTTGTTCTTACAGAGAAACCTGAAGGTGAAGGTGAGTGAAGACCTTTTTGACGGACACGGTGTCTGGACCAGTGTTTCAGTCCAATTGTCTCCTTGTTGTTGTCTCTCCTGGTCTTTCATTCTCCAGTTTTTATTGTTGTTGTCGTTGTGACCATGTGACCAAATAACCAAAAGCATCAAAGTTTTGAACCAAACTTAATATTTTTTGACACGTCTTCCTGTTTTCTCTTCAGTTTTATGAGGCTGATTTTTTTTTCTGGTCAAATGTTGATTTCTGCCTGTCTTCACCAATGTCCTCACTTAAAAACAGTCCAACTCTCTCAACAGGCTAACTATATTATAAACAGATTAGAAATAAGAATAATTCAACCCACATCAGTTGGATTCATCTCTTATTCCGTCTTTTTGTCTGTCTGGGCTATAACTTAGACCATACATGGACAAACTAAGGCCCGGGGCCCAGATACAGCCCGTCTGTCTTTCTAAGCCGGTCCAAATGCTACAATTCGTATAGAGAAAACCTGGACAGAAGTCTAATCCCAAATTAAACCAAATATACCATTTGGGCCGGATCACAAAGCTGAGCGGGCTGTATCTGGCCCCCGGGTCTTAGTTTGCCCGTGCCTGGTCTATGTAATAGCACAGACATCTTGATTTTTTTGTTTTTCTGTGAAAAAAAATACATTTCCATTTTCTAAGGAAAACTGGAAAGACAACGGACAAAAAGACAGAATAAGAAACAAATCCAACTGATGTACATTGGATTTTTTTATTTCTCATCTGTTAATAATATTGTTAGCCTGTCCATAGTTGGACTTTTTTTATGTGAGGACAATCAACATTTGACCGGAAACAATTGATTAAAAAATGAAATCTACAGTTGATACGATCTGACAGGACGAATATGGTAAAAATATGGGCCAGATCTGGACCCCGAGCCTCGGTTTGACACACCTGATCTAGCGTTAGCACATTGTTTTTGGTGATCCTGTAAACCAGGATTTGTCTCCTACTTCAGGATCTGAGCTCTGGTTCTGTTCCTGCATCGAGACTCATGTCTCTGGCGTTAACCAATGAGGGCGGAGGTGAGGTAATTAAAGCCGCCGTCATCCCGTGGAACGTTAGCGTAGTGGGTGTGAGCCGACGGTTAATCCTCACTAATAAACACCGTCCACATGTTCCTGGGCTCCGACGCAGCAGGGTGTTGACAGATCTCCCCTGCAGGGGGCAGAGAGCGATGACGCTCCCTGGTTCTGGGTGCTGCCGACTGCAGCTCCGATCATCATAAAGCCCCCGCCGCGGCACTGGCGGCGTCTTTTTCAATATTTAGTGAAAGGCAAAAAAAAAAAAGGATTCTCAGTGGTTTTCCCTGAGTTTGTGGAGGGGAGGGTGGAGGTTTGAAGAGATGAGAGGAAATGAGGACGGGGGTAAATCCCAGGGAAGGAGATTAATGTTGGAGGAAGTGTCCTGATTTCACGGCACTGGTGCCTTAAAGTACCAACTACAGATGTCCAATAATATCAACTGACTGACAACTGGACAGAGAAGGTTTCTTGAAGACGTTCCTCCTCTTCATCCAGAGTCTTCTTCAGTTCTAACTGACTACCGGGGAGTTCTGGGATCGAACCTCAGACCTGTGGAAGAAGGTAGTTGAAGAAAACTATGGAGATGGGGTGAGATGTGGGACAGATGTCCTGATGAAACCAGAAATATTCATGTCCAATAATATTGGTCGACCAAGATTATGGACATTGTCCACCCTGATATTAGCACGACTATTAGATGATCATCACTCTTTCCTCCAATCATGGATATCTGCTAGCACAACCACTGGGTTTTGTCCAATTTAATGTAAAGACGCAAAGGATCCTGGGACATTGACCTCAGGGTCAAGATATCAGTATCAGAAAATCAAATATTTAGACATAATATCGGCAAAGGTTCATGCCTGACTTCCCTTGTCTCAAGCCCTGTCCTCTGGAGAGAGAAGGTTTCTCCAGGTTGACGTAGTCCAGGATGTGGACATTGGCATCCAGAAAACTCCTTTGTCCTCAGGGGAACCACGGAGTCCTGTCCTTGTGAGCTGGCTCTTCTTTCTTGATGCATACGTTTGTTTTGTGGTTGTTTGGTTTTGCCAATGCTGAGGTTGGACTGTCCCAGACTGTCCAGTACCCTCGCTGGACTGTCCTGCATTGAACTGACCTTCCAGACCAACGGTTCAGTGTCAGTGTCAGAACCTGTTGATCCGTCTGTTGCTACACCCACCCACGTCTTCTGAAGTAGTAACTCCTGTTTTTGTCTCTGTCTCCGCTGTCCTCAGTCTAAGTCTCCTTAGGTCTTGGCGGACCTCAGTTCCAGCCACTAGCGTCTCTCATTCCCCGCGTCATCGTTGGTTCCACCTGCTCCGTTGACACGACACCAATAACGCAGCGCCTGGGTTTCACCAGATGATCTGTGCCTGTGTGTAATAGAGTATAAATCACTAGATGGCAGCATTGCAGCCCATTTATTTCAGTTCATACAGTGGTTTATACGAATAAAGAAATCATTGTTGTGGGACCTGGATCAGCACCAGTTGATATTAGATATTTGTTAATATCGGCTGAAGAACCTGTCGTTACCCTGAAAAGTCACTGATTTGCTGAAGGCCGGCATTTAGCTGAGCTCTCTTGTGCCCCCCGAGGGAGAGAGGAAATAAAACTCTCTGCGATGGCTGATAGATGTATTTCTACTGTGAAGATCAGATGAAGAAAAAATGATTAGCGTTAAAATCAGCAGAACAAACTCCTCCTCCGTTTTTATAATCTATAATTCAGTGGAGATGAAGAAGATGAAGATGTTCATGACTTCATTTTAGGTCCTCCAGCATGGAGGTTCTTGTCTCCTTCAGAGGAAGAAAGATGAAGGAGAAGAGGGAGGAGGAAGGTGTGGTCGAGTCATTGGGTTTTGATCGTGGAATAATGAAGTCGAGTCGATCTGAGTCCAATAAACTGGAGTCTTGACGGAGGAAGTCAACAACTGGACAACTGGACGCCTGACATTCTCCTTGTAAGGCAGGGCGCCAATCTGCTCCATTTCTGGGGTCCTGAACCTGGATAACCCAGGTGGCCCCCTAGTGGATGACCTTACACAAGGAGTTGCTTCTGAATTTTGTCTGATGAAGTGGCTCAGTGGTTGAGGAACCGGACTTGGGTTCTGAGGGTCTGAGGTCTGTGTCCACCAGCTGCCAAGTTACCCCTGAGCATCGCACCGTCCCCACTGCCCTGGTGCTCCAAGCAGAAAACAGAGAGGAGGAGTCCATCCGTCTCCTCCTTCTCCTTCTCCCTGCCAGTGTTCTCCTCCTCAGGAGACCCACAACAATAATAGACCTCATCTGTAATCAAACCTCACTTCCCTCAGTTCTCCTCCTCCTTCTCCTCCTCCTCCTCCTCCTTCTCCTCCTGGTCTGTAGTGTCAAACTAACGACGTGTTTTGTCTTTTTTATCTTCTCTGACATTTATTTTCTCTCATGAGTCACAGAAGTGTCAGACAGATGTCCCTGTCTCTGTCTCTCTGAGCCAACATGAGTTTGTGTTGTGGTGCGTTCAGGGAGCTGTGGACATTTTTTAGTCCCAGACTTCGATTGTTTTCTTTTTGACATTGATGTTTCTCTTGTTTTTCTGTCTTTTCAGATTATTCCACAAACCGCGTGAAACACAGTTGCATGGAGGAGACCAGGAGAACCATCATCTACAGCATCTAGACCAGATCTGGGCAAGTTTGACCACTGTTTGACCACGAACATGTCCACAAAATTGGACACAGGGACGGAAACAGGAGCTAAATTAGGAGATAAATTACACGGAAAAGACGTGGAAAAAGAAGAAATGTCATCAAATCATAAACCGATTATGTTTGTGAGTTTGATGGGCCGCATTACAGAGCCGTATGTGCCTTATCCAGTCTGCGGGCCTTAGTTTGTCCCAGCCAGTTGGACATATCTCGAATGATACAGAAAGCATGCACAATCGTGAAGCGTTCTAAATTTTTTTTACTTGAATCGCCCCTTGGGGATAAATAAAGTTTTTTGAATCTCAACCCATATCTCCACCCCAGATTTAGCTATTAGCATCTCATGGTTTCACCGCAAAGTTTTGTTTTTACTACAAAATGTCAAAATTAACAACGCACCCAAACACAAGTATTTGGCCTTAATCAAAAAAAAAAAAAAGAAGAAATCAAAACCAAGACATCATACCATTGCATGTATGGCTCTTTCAGGAGTGGCAGAGGAGCAGGTTAGTGTGGTGCAGGACATCAGGGGGTGAGAAAAGATATGGATTCACATTCGATTCTAGATTTAGGTTTTAAAGAATTAAAATCAATTCATTAATAACAATAGATTTATACTTATTCCCATAATTGGGGGATATGATGTGTTGTTTTATAATGTCTATTCTTTCTCTGATGCCCATGAACGCATCATGTTGTAGCACAGTTTAACACCATTTGATCTAATCGTGACTATATTGGATCGAATTGTGAAATTTTCAGAATCCTGCACCTCCACCTACAGAACATGGACGAGAACAATAGTGAGGTGGGACATTGGAAGGACAGAAGATTTCAGGCCTGGAGGGGCTGAGAACATCTCTGTGCCGTTGTTGTCCTGTTGTTTCTCTGACCTTCATATCCATCCTCCAGAGTGTGTCCTTGTCCGTGTTCTTGTGTCGTCGCGCATCCCTCAGACCAGCGTGTCTTTCCCCGTGTTTTGCTCCGACAGCAGGGGGCGTAAACAGTGCAGATTGAAGCTGACGTCTCATTACGTCTCTGTTCTCCACTGTCACCGTCTGAGCTTCTCCCACAGCCAACGCGCTGCAGCTGCTGTCAGTGGAACACAGGGGGAGGTGTTGTTGAACCGAGCTGAGAGATGATTCAAAGCACTCGATGCTGAGAGGACAAACCACGGAGAAGATCCAGCTGCAGGAGATGAAGGCAGCAACGACAGGCCGACGGTTGGCTGCACAGAGGAGGTTGGTGCTGGTGGTGTTTCCTCAACCCTGCAGAGCTGATACTGTTGGTGCACCTGCACAGAACCTCCATGGACTTTGGTTCACTGAGATCTTTTCAGACCCTCGGTATCAGATTGTCGAATAACAGTGTTGGGACTAACGTGTTACTTGTGACGCGACTACGTAAAGAAACAACTTTTCTCGGTAACTAATAACGTAACGTGTTACTTCTCCCATTCAGTAACGCCGTTATTGTTACTGTGGTGTAAAGGGTCTTGTTACTCGTAACTATCTGTGGTATTAATGGACCACAGTTTCTCTTATACACCGAGACAGGACTGTGTGGAGGCAGAGCCTGTCTGTTGCCTGTCAGTCATGAGTGAAAGACCGTCCACACTGGCCGTCCACACTAACTGAACCTATCCATCCATCCATCTCCATCCGCTTATCCGTAGCCAGGTCGGAGGAGGGATACCCAAACTTCCCTCTACCTAGAAACTTTCTCCAGCTCATCTGGGGGGATCCCAAGGCGTTCCCAGGCCAGCCGGGCTACATAGTCCCTCCAGTGTGTCCTAGGTCTTCCTCTCGGTCTCCTGCCAGTGGGACATGACCCAAACACCTCCCGTGGGATGCGCCCAGGGGGGAACCAATGTAGATGCCCAAGCCACCTCAACTGACTCCTTTCGATGTGGTGGAGCACTGGCTCTACTTCGAGCTCCTCCCGGGTGACAGAGCTCCTCACCTTATCTCTAAGGGAGCGCTCTGCCACCCTACGAAGAAAGCTAATTTCTGACGCTTGTATCATGGGTTCTAACTGAACCCATGTGTTGAAAAGGAGCGATGATTGGTTGACATAGATTAACGTTTCAGGCTAAGCCAATCAGGGCGGGTCTTCTTGCAATATAGGGAAATAAACAGCAGCACACACCCACAAGCAAGACGATGGCAAGTGGCAAGTTGAGGTTACGATAAAGATGTCTGTGAAAATGTTTAAACATCTATTTTGTTTTTATTGTTCCACTACATTTTATTATGATAGTATGATACAGAACACAACGCAAAACTTTTTAAATGTGTTTTTAAAGTAACTCATTATTAGTTACTTTTATCATTTAGTAACTTGTAACGTAACTCATTACTTTTTCAGAAAAGTTACTAGTAAAGTAATAAGTTACTTTTTTAAAGTAACTTTCCCAACACTGGTCCTGTCCCTGCAGGTTCTTTAATCCAAAAATAGTTACGTCAGAGGCCAGGAGAACCTTCGGCACTGAGGTTACGATAAAGATGCCAGTGAAAATGTCTTAACAGCTATTTTGTTTTTATTGTTCCACTACGTTTTATTATGATAGTTGATACAGAACACAACACTAAACTTCTTAATGGATTTTTAAAGTAAAGTAATTAGTTACTTTTATGATTCAGTAACTAGTTATGTAACTAGTTACTTTTTCAGAGCAGTAACTAGTAGAGTAATTAGTTACTTTTTTAAAGTAACGTGCCCAACACTGCTCTTAAATGTTAAAAACCCGCAAACTCTGCAGGGAAGTGGAAGTGAAATATTCCTCTGCCTGATATGGGTGGTGCGGACGTGGGCTGCTGATGGATGACTTTTAATAACACTTCCTACTTTGCAGCATGTGGATCTAATCCAATATGAATCTGCATGAAAAGGTTCTCCGACTGCTCCATCTCCATCCTCTCCATCAGCCAGTGTTGCGTCTCAACGGTTCGGTTTCTCTTCCCTCAGAGTGAAGACACTAAACCATCATCCATCAACCTGAAGAGTCGGAACAACTGACGGCTCCTCTCTCCTCCTGATTCCTCGTCCCTCTGCAGAAATGTCAAATCTTCAAGGACAAGAACGTCACAGACCAGAGGAATTCTTTTACGTGTATTTGGTTCTGAGGTAGAAAATGTTCGTATGGAAATAACGTTGATGTTGCGGCTGTGGGCCAACACAGACACGGCTCGAAGAACATTAAGAAACAAAAGGGAGAAAATATATAATTTGGGAATGAGAAACGCTTTGGGCCATCGATGGTTTTCCTGCAGCTTGGTTTGTAAAGTTGGAGAACTTTCTCCTGGAGATGAATGACGTCCATTAGTGGAACATTACTCTGGGTTTTCCTCCGTAGACAGTCCAATCTGAGCTGAGAGATGGGACGAACAGGACGGCATAATGAGGACATTTGTTTTATATTACGGGCTCAGATGCAGTGATGTTGAAGGGGTGGGGGAGGTGGTGGTAGTGGGGTGGGGGGGAGCAGCTCATTCACTGGTCTCCTGAGGCCTGGACTTCTCAGCAGCCACCGGATGCTGCCTTCATCCTGGAATCAGAGTAGAGGAATTCTGTCCAGCAGCTTCTTCGGACCATGTTTACAGACATGAAGGAGAAGAAGGAGGTTTGAGAAGGAGGAGAAGGAGATTTGAGAAGGAGGAGAAGCAGTCGCCTCTTTTTCTCATCCTTCTCAAACACATTAAAAGGATGAATGGATGAGAAGAAATAAGGGTTGAACCCATGAGATGTTTCATGTGGCTTTTCTGAATATTCAATAATCTAATAATCCACCAGCTGCCAGGTGGACACTGAGGTCCACTGAGCAAGGCACCGTCCCCACTCAGTGGGTTCTCAAAGCTGCCCACAGTTCCCTGTGGTCAGAGGAGTGTGTGTGGAACGAGCAGGAGTTTGATTTCTATTTCTAAATGAATCTAATCAACTTTAGAGAAGATCAGAACATTTTCTACAAAGACTGGACATCATTCCTTTAAATGGAAAATGAGAAAAAAATGTGCAACAAAATCAACCTGACTGCCTTAAGCCCCGCGCACACGAGGAGGATTCGGCGCGCTGATAGCTCGGCGCCATCTGCGCGGGGTAATAGTACACCCGCACACGATGAGAATTCCGCTCATGTCTCACTAGTAAGTCAGCTGATTTCCCAGGTCATGTGATAAGTTAAAATTGCGAACTCCAAAGATGAAGAGGTACTTTTACTGTTGTTGTTGAATATTATTCAGACAAGGATGGTCTTGCCAAAGATCCACGAATTTGTCTTCTAATATCGTTTCATTCAACAAGTCGCTGCTGGTTGCCATCTTGCTGTCTCTTATACACATCTAGATGTGTATAAGAGACAGAGAGAATGCACTCCAGATATATTTTCGGGCCAAGTATTTTGAGTTTGCGGTCGATGAATTTGTGCCTATAATTAAGGAACGCACACATTTCTCTGCCTGATATGGGTGGTGCGGACGTGGGCTGCTGATGGATGACTTTTAATAACACTTCCTACTTTGCAGCATGTGGATCTAATCCAATATGAATCTGCATGAAAAGGCAGCTCATTCACTGGTCTCCTGAGGCCTGGACTTCTCAGCAGCCACCGGATGCTGCCTTCATCCTGGGATCAGAGTAGAGGAATTCTGTCCAGCAGCTTCTTCGGACCATGTTTACAGACATGAAGGAGTAGAAGGAGATTTGAGAAGGAGGAGAAGCAGTCGCCTCTTTTTCTCATCCTTCTCAAACACATTAAAAGGATGAATGGATGAGAAGAAATAAGGGTTGAACCCATGAGAAGTTTCATGTGGCTTTTCTGAATATTCAATAATCTAATAATCCACCAGCTGCCAGGTGGACACTGAGGTCCACTGAGCAAGGCACCATCCCCACTCAGTGGGTTCTCAAAGCTGCCCACAGTTCACTGTGGTCAGAGGAGTGTGTGTGGAACGAGCAGGAGTTTGATTTCTATTTCTAAATGAATCTAATCAACTTTAGAGAAGATCAGAACATTTTCTACAAAGACTGGACATCATTCCTTTAAATGGAAAATGAGAAAAAAATGTGCAACAAAATCAACCTGACTGCCTTAAGCCCCGCGCACACGAGGAGGATTCGGCGCGCTGATAGCTCGGCGCCATCTGCGCGGGGTAATAGTACACCCGCACACGATGAGAATTCCGCTCATGTCTCACTAGTAAGTCAGCTGATTTCCCAGGTCATGTGATAAGTTAAAATTGTGCACTCCAAAGATGAAGAGGTACTTTTACTGTTGTTGTTGAATATTATTCAGACAAGGATGGTCTTGCCAAAGATCCACGAATTTGTCTTCTAATATCGTTTCATTCAACAAGTCGCTGTTGGTTGCCATCTTGTGTCATCATTGTAACGCATACGAAGATGCTCACGTAGCCCGCACACGATGAGACTTTGTTCACGATCGAGCACGATTGATATTTTGACTGACAAATTGCTCACGCAAATTTACGCGCACACGGTGGGAATCTGGTGCTGAGCAATCGGCGCGCACCGAATCCTCCCAGTGTGCCCGGGGCTTAATGCGCTAAACGGCATAGTACAAACTGACCACTGGAGGCAGCATTGAGCCAACAGCTGTGAAGCTTGGAGCCAAAATCCCTGATTTCCTCTGTGGAATGTTGTGTGGTGGTGTGGAGGCTTCTAGGGACCTTCCACCAAACAACATCAACAGAAGGAACAAACTATTTCCCCTTAAAGTTTGACGCCTCTGTAACAGCAACCAGAAGAAACGGCCCGAGTTGGAGAAGATAATGGAATTCCGAAGTCATGGTGGACTTGACTTCAAAGTCTGACATTGATCTGACTTCTAAGCAAAGACCGAAGCTGCTCCTCCAGGACAGACGTCGTCTCCCGGGAGGAGGAGATGATTAGAGGAGATCATCTCTGAGAAGGAGCTTCCCACAGGGTTTAACTCCGGACTCCGACTGGACGTCTCCTTTCTTTTGACTCCTGTTGGACGACATGAAGAGTTACTTGTGTAAATTCTACCTTTTTTTCAAGATCAAACTACAGCGGAGGCCTGAGATAAGAGCTCTTCAACATATGAGTTCTCCAAGTTACAAATAAGAAACATTTTGCAAGAGTTACATCAGGATTGTTTTCCTTTTATTTGTGGTGGAGAAACTTCAATCTAGATAAGAGTGAATAGACACAGGAGTCCCTCTGTGAACGGATCAAAGTCACTAGGGGGCGCTATTGTAAATGTCCCCTTTGGAGCCAACTGCACAGTAAAGCATGAGGCTCCCAAATCCCCGGGGCTGGAATTTTTCCATTTTTAATTTTATCTTCAGTTGAAGAAAAAAAAACAAACGGAATAAAAAGGAGGGAACTGTGAGCAGAAGTCTTTGATGTTGGTTCAGATGTGTCAAAGAGGGGGGCGGAGCTAAGCTCCTCTGAGACGTCTGACTGGAGGATGAACTCGTAGCCAATAGAAGAGTTCACGAGAAACAAGACAAAAAAACTGAAGATCTTCACTGTGTTGTTCGTTCTCAGATGAGAGAGGAACATCTTCACACTCCTCCTCCACATGACCACGCCCTCGACCACCACCCCCTGACACACAGGGATGTGCTGCAGGTCAGGTACATTATTGTTTCTCAAAGACTGGGTCCGGACCCTCAAGTGGTTCACAATTTTTTTTTTCTGGGTCTCATCTCATCATATGTTTCCTTGGAGTTCCTGGTCATTCACCAACATCACCAACACCCATGGGTGGGTTTCTGTTTTTTTTCCAGTGGAGTCAGGATGGAACAGCTGTTGAAAACTAGGAATAAACAGAAGACAGGAGACAGAGCTGGAGGTGAAGGAGTTAACGATGCTGCTGAGATTCTCTTTAGGAGAGACAAGGATGGACAGGATCAGGAATGAGGTGATTAGAGGGACAACACAGACAGGAAGGTTTGGAGAAAAGTGGATATATTGGGAGAAGAATGCTAGATATGGAGCTACCAGGTAAGAGACGAAGAGGAAGGCCAGAGAGGAGATTTTTGGATGCGGTGAGGGAGGACATAGAGGTGGTTGGAGTTGAAGTTGAGGATGGAGGACAGGGTGAGATGGAAATTGTTGACTCGCTGAGGCAACCTCTGAAAAACGGGATAAGCCGAAAGGAGAAGAAGAACACAGAAAGGAAGGTTTGGAGACAAAGCTAGAGAAGACAGATTGAGATGGTGTGGACATGCTCAGAGGAGGGACAGTGGATACATTGGTAGAAGAATAATCCTAGAGATGGAGCTACCAGGTCGGAGACAAAGAGGAGATTGATGGATGCAGTGAGGGAGGACATGGAGGTAGTTGGTGCCAGAGTAGAAGATAACAGTGGGAGATGGAGAAGGTGGATTCACTGAGGAAACACGTGAAGAAGAAGGAGGAGAAGGAGGAGGAGGAGAACAGACAACGACAGATGTTAACAAACACCAGACAGTCGACCTGAAGGAGACACAGTTTCAGTCTTTTTATTTCACGTGCCAACAGAACATATGGGTGGAGGAGGGTGGAGGAATTCCAATGTTGAATTTCCACGTTATTTTCCGACTCGTTGCGTCTTAACTGTTTGAGTGAAGATTAAGCGAATGCTGCCACTCACCACCAGCAGGAGGCAGCGATTGCAAAACGTCTTCCCTCCTGCTGTTTCTATCAATAATCCCTTCTGTTTCACTTCTGCACGTCCTCATCGTCATCATCTTCATCCTCCGTCCTTCAGCTCATACTAACACCCACTCATCTTCATCCTCATCTTCTCCATGTTCTCCGTGGATGTGTTGATAATATGAACTGTAAGTCATTCAATGTTTATGTAAAGTTGTTTTCCTCCATCACAGACCATTTACTCGGCCTTGGGTCTGGCACTAAAAACACTGGATTGTGCCCCCTAGTGGCTGCTTTGATTTCATTGGAGGCAAATCAACCCTGTTTGAAGTCCTGCTGATTGACCCAGGATTATGACCTCAACCTGCCACACTGACCATGAGAGAACATAGATACAGAGGAGAAAACAAAGTCACCAACAGGGGGCAGCACTGACAGAAAATTTGTTTTTGTTTAGATGAACATTATTCTCATGAAGAACCTGTGAAGATCCACACATCTCCATCTACTGACTTCTCCTTCAACTCCCAAGTCGTTCCAGATACAGGAGGTACCAGTACAGTACAGTACAGTACAGTACAGTCTGGGTGTCCCTGCTCAGATTAGTTAAGCCAGACTGGATTGAAATAGTCGCAGTAAAGCCCTAGTAGATAACCAGCCTCGTTCCACGTCCCCGTCCATGTAAACAGCTGATGTGGTCTTGACGTCACTGTCCTCCCTGTATAAATGTCACATCTACGTCTTGGTTTGGAAAGTATTTTGCAGATGTAAACAGTCGTCCAGGACCAGGACAAAACCGAGATAAAACTGATAGCAGTTCCATAAACATGGAAATCTGTGCTGCCTTCACTGAGCTCGGGAAACAGCCAGTTTCACACGACCATTGATGAAGCTCCTTTGTAGTCCGCCCCACTGAACTTCCCCAAGTAATATAATTGTTTTATATCGTGATTTTACTTCCGCCTTTTCCCTGCAGTGTTGATGTTTCGCCTGTAGATGGCCAAATGTGAGTCCAAAAAATGTGTTGATTTTAACGTCCGACCACTGAGCAGCTCCTCAGTTTCATATTTATAGTTTTCCTCAGAAGTGATTGATATGAGGAAACAGGACGCGCCAACAGAGGGAGACAAACTGCTTTTCGCAGCAGAAATGTCAGAATCAATAAACTACAGATTTTTTTTAATATCTTTATTTTTTCCAAGAAAAAACATAGTAAATGAACAAACGCTGAATGTCGTTGAGTACGAAACAGTGAAACGCTGTGATCGTAAATAGACAAATGTCATTAGAGAAACACAAATAACGGGGATGTCCAATAACATTTGCATAATCATGTGATAAAGACCAGTTTTTCCAATGAAAGTTTGTGCCTAAAACTGCTCTAAGACATTTAACTCAGGTTTCAGCTTTTAGGATGAACCGCTGCCGATGTCGGTTTTGGTCGATATCGGAAAATTAAGCAAAGATTTATATCGGACCTCCCTAACGAAAAGAAAAACAATGACAGAGCTGAGATGAGATCAACAAGAAAACAACCTTCGAAACCACAGACCTGAATTAGACTGAACAAAATAACACAACTGACAAAATCACCACTAGGTGTCAGCACACAGAGACACGAAGGTCTCAAACATTTGAGGCGTTTGAAAACACTTTCCGAACGATCATCTGTTGTATATTATATGGCAGATTGTTTGGCTTCAAATAAATAGAATTGTTTTCATCATCCTGGTTGTTTGGATTATTTTTGTGTTAATAAATAGATTTACGTTCAAATAACAAAACTGACGGGATTTTTATAATTAAATAAACTGCAGTAAAATTGTCTTGAAGCGAAAAAAAACGGGGTTTTTTTCTGCCGCAGTAAACCGTCCATAAAACTTGACTGGAGCTAAAAAAACACTGATACAATGCTCCTCCTTCTCCTCCTCCTCCTCCCACTAAGATACAACCCAACGACCCTGACTGGCTGCTCTATGACTTGTCAGGTTAACAACTAATCATGAATAATGGGTTCTGTTCTCCAGTGCAGATATATGAAAGAGAGAAAATAAAAAATGTGACCAAATGATCCAGCGGACGGTGTCAATAAATAGCATCGGATAAAGATGTTGGCGTTATCTGCTCCTGCTGAGGTATTCAAGGGAACAGGAGGAGGACGAGGAGCAGGTGGAGGAGGACGAGGAGGAGGAGGAGGATGACATTTAGCAGTTTGATTGGAATAGACATTTTTATCAGTTGTTTTGACTGTCGAATCAAAATCTCGGTCCTGTTTGTTAATCAGAGACGACTGAAGGGAATCACAGTCTAAATATTATTTGTCTCTTTGTCTCTGTGAGATAGCTTAGGTTGAAACATGGACAGAGGGAGGCGGAGAGGACTGTCCGTCCAGTTTTTCTCAACCTGGTCCTCAACTGGACCGCCTTTAGAACGCTGTAAGAGGAAGAGAAGAAAAAAGGACAGTTCTTCAGTTTGGCTGCTGCTTCAACTTAATATCAAAACACCATAAATCATACCATTAATGGTCAGAGGAGGGCGCTGTCTGCACCGCTGCACCATGACACGGTTCTACCTTAAAGAAGCAGAAAGTGGTGAACGGTACTGAGGTGAGTGATCACAGAGGCAGCTTCAACAAACCACAGATGCAACTAATGCTCTTCTGCCAAACTCAGGCCTGGGGCCCAGGTGTGGCCCACATTGTTGTTGAATTTGGCCGTTGTGATAATATCATTTGTGTCCTATAGTTGGACCTTACTATATAGACACTATATATATATAATATGCTCTATGTCATATGTGTCAAACTTCAGGCCTGGGGCCCAGGTGTGGCCCACCAAGGCAGTTTTCTTGGCCCATGGGAGTTTACATTATTGTATGTACAATTATTTTATGTCTTGCTGCAGTTTCTTAACCTGATAAAACCAAAGGTTGTTTAATTACAAAATTGACTTTGACATTTGACAGTTTGTGATGTGTTTTCCGTTGATTTCTGTCTGTGAAAAAATATTTTCCCTACAAAAACAATGGGAAACACAACGATAAAAATACAGAATAAAAACTGTAAAATTAGCAATAAAAATTATCGCTAATTTATAAACCTAGTTTATTATATTAACCCTTGGTTGTTCCAAAGCAGTGGAGCAACAACCTTCAACCTCAACTATCAGGTCGCTGCTTCTCTCACCGTCAGTATGGAGAGGAGGAGGCAGCCAGGTAGCACTGCTGAGTCTGGGAGGCAGGGGGCGCCATCATGGCGGGAGAAGAGAGGGGTTGGAGCGTCAACAGAGAGGACATGGGTGAGTACGGAGGGGGAGTCATGCAGGAGAAGCCTCCTGCCCTGCCGCAGACCACCAGGCCTGGTGGCGCAGTGGAGGCGTGCGGAGGCGAAGGGCTGTTGTCAGAGTCACTGGAGGACCAGTTCAGGGGAGACACGTCTGGAAGAGACGGGACAGGGATCAGTGTCCTCAGGACAGACGTGGCTTTGTTACAGTTTGATGATGTTAAAATGTGTCCCTGTCACATTTTGGGATGTCTCACGTTGATTCGTCACGCATCTTTTTAGGCCACTGCTGGCCCTGTTGGTCAGAACTGGCACTGCACTTAGTCATAAGAATTAAATAGCCTTGTTTGTTGGTGTACATACAGATGACTGACGTTAAGTTTTGCTAACATCGGATTTTGCCGATATTGTCAAAACCCTAATTTCCAGTTTGGATCTCAACAGAGACCGATTTTTTTTCTGCAAATTATTTGAGAATTATGCTAGCATCAGATCAATGGTATCGGCCGATGCTCCTGTTACTATTTTGTGATAAATTAACTTAGCTGACACTTTCAATCAAACAACTTAGACATAAAACTATTTATGGAGCATTATCAAGGTTGTGGATCCTCTTGGCATCAAACGGACGACTCTCTGCTTCAGAGGCAGCCATGCTAACCACCACACTAAGGGACAGTAACGCCATAATAGCATATATAAACATGAACGTTAATTTTGTATGAAATTGCACTCTGATTTACTTAACGGTACCAAACAGTACTAGAATCCCTCCCTGGTAGCACTGATGGGAAGCCAAGCAGCCTCTCAAAGGACCTTCAAACATCTTGTTCTTTGTCTTCTTTAGACAATGGAACCAAAATAGAACGTTCTGTTCTTTCACAGATACATCTGCTGCCAGTGTAATCCTCATTGTCTGTACCCGGAGAACGGGGATAACAAACAGCCAGGAACTCAGGGAAGAGATCTTTGAAGAGACACAATGTTTGTCTTTTATTGGTTTCGTTCCGTCTCTGGAGTCAGAGGGAAAGAAGAAAAAAAACGCTCTATGATTTGAATTAAAGTGGAGTCAGAGCACTTTCAGCCGCACTCTGCAGTTTTCATCTAAACAAACAAAAAAAAAAGTCTTAATTGCATTTTATATTGGCTGCCAGTCGGTACCAGGGACCAGAGGGAGAGCCTGGTTGGCTGCCTGAGAGTCAATTAAAAAAGCTTTTTGTCGGTCGGCTTCTCTTTGCTGACCCACTTTTCTCCTACTGTCTGCGGGGCTTCACTTCTTCCTGTCCCACTTTTAAATGGCTACACACGGAATTAGACACTTGGGCTCCGAGCCCAGGAGACAGGAAGTCTTCAGAATTATTCAAAAGACAGAACGATAGAGAGGGAGAGAGAGGCTCAGGACAGGAACAGCTGGGACAAAGGCATGATGGGAGATTCTTTCAACATCGCTCCGTGAATTTAAGACTAATACGGGCTTTGACGTAGATCTTATTAAATCTTCACCTACGCCTCATGTTGTTGGATGATTTTAGCTTCTTAAAGTGGCCACATGGAGGCAGTGTTCATTTTATCAGAAGAAGTTTCAACTACAGCAACTAAACAGAATGCGCCAGTTCTGTCACCAAGTTGGTCCCATAGCTGGGGTCCCATAGCAGGCCACAACTGGTCCTAAAATTGAGCACATGGGCGGAGTTAAGAGCAGAAAGATAATTGGCTCGTAAAAGTCCTGTGTAAAACCTAAATGCTACATTTCTAATACCCATTATGACACCATTTACTGGGGATATAATGATTATAAAAACACATCATTTAATTTGGACCACGTTGACGGGCCGCATTAAGAAGCTCAACGGGCCACATTTGGCCCCCAGGCCTTATTTTGCCCATCCCTGTTTTAGAGCTTCTCACATTGCGTCACGGGGGCCCACCACGGAAAAACAAGCAAACAGGCAAGTTGCAGGTTTCAATTAGCATTACATCGCCACCTACTGTTAATGAGGGAGTGTTAACACTACTGAAACACTAAAGTCAGCAGTTCTCTATTCTCTGCAGTCATGGCTCATTGGGGACGGAACTGTTTTTATGCTTTTGTACCCGAACCCCTCAATCCACTACCCTACAACTTGAAATCCAATTGAAAAAATACCCTGCATGAGTTGGTGCCACCTAGTGACTGGAGGCTTGTTATGCTTGAAGAGGCTTGCTTGTTGATATACAATTTTGCCAATTAATGAAATTTTATTAATTTCCTGTCCCAAAAACTGAGGTCCAACTCCCAGTACTCTTTGTGTGATTCCAGTAAATTTGTGAAAACCCAGGTATTTGTACTATCAGAGGAAATACTGATAACAATTTTACCAACATAAGATGGCAGTGGTCACTTCTGACCAGTGTGTCAAATTCAATGACCCCCAACAGGGCCCCGCCCCACTACTTGAGAAGAACTGAATACTAGTTGACTGTGTTAACCCTGAACAACCTGTGGCTGCACTGAGCTGCGGATGATTTCCTCTGTGATTGAGTGAACGTCTGCTGTGTTTGTCTGTCTCCACCGCAGCCTCCAGGACCCACACTGTGTATCTGCACGTGAACAGTTCTTCATGGCAAAGATCTGCTCCTGCTCAGAACTCCTCAAAGGTCGGAGCCTGCTGTGATTGGCTCAGTGGGAAACCCAGATGGAGGGAACTCAGGCAGAAGGAACAGCAGCAGCAGCTGCCCCCAGCAGTCAGGTGGTTTCCGACACCAGAGTGTGTGTGTGTGTGTGTGTGTGTGTTGAACCTGCAGGCTCTTCAGCTTTGAAACATCAACAGACCTTAATACAGGAGGATGATTTACACTCACAATTAATCTGTTGGATTATTTAAATCGGTGGAGAGTCATTAAAGACCAGGACAGGAAACACAACTCCAAAAAACTTGAGATCAAAAATAACTTCATCTTATGAATATTATATAATTCATGTTAGTCAACCCACATTCTTGGACTTCATCTATCAGAGACATAAATAAAATGATGTCAACAAACCCTGATACCATGCTAAAGGATGTCTAAAAGCAAACCTTTAGACAATTGTCCCTAAAATTGGACATTTGAACTGGGTTAGAAAGAGCAGATGAATGAGGGTTGGGATGAACTCAGATAAATGAAGTAAAATGTTTTCCATATTTTGACTATTTTTAAGCCACAGACCACTGGTAAATGGTAAAGTAAATCACTGAATATTTTTAACACTATTTCAGGATATTTTATTTTTTGAGCCAGTGGAAATGAGTGTTACTCAGGTTCTAAACAATGACAAACCGTAAATGAAGCAGCGAGAACGACCAGGGACTTCTAGAAAACATGATGTGAGACCACCAATAAAAAGATCTTGTCTACCAGGAAGCACTTTGTACTGCTGCTGAGGACCATAGAAAATAATTTAGAAGTTTTTTAGACGCCAGATTATATAAGATTATAATGTTCATCATAGTGTGTCCCTCTGTGCTGAGCTCAGTCACACTGCTGCTGCAGTGACACTGACAGAAGAATGGCTTTAACTACCAGTGTGTGTATGGAGTGTGTGTGTCAGTGTGTTACAGACCGCCCAGGGTCCGGAGCACAGTCTGTGCTGCCACCTCCTTGGCCTCCTCCAGCAGGACACACAGTCTGTCAGGGGTGTAGGTGCGCTGAGTGGCTGTGATGAAAACCTGAAGACAAGAACAGGGAGGATGATGAGAGTGTAAGTTCTCAGTCATGATAATGTCTGAACAGCGCCTCCATCTGGCCAATGGGTTGAAGGAGTCCGTGTACAGACTTTATATAGCAGGAGGAGCTGGCCATCGGGTCCCTGAGTGGAGAACAGGTGGTACTCGGGTGGAGACAGGAAGTGCTTGTAGCAGTAGAAGTCCAGCAGACCCACGGCTGAGTTGATCTGACTCAGCTTCAGGGACAGGACGCTGGTGGGGAAAAGTGCGGTGCCGGGTCTCAGTGGGATCAGACTCCTCTGGTGGTCTGGAGACACGGACACATGACAACACACAGACTGTAGTTGTAGGAGCGTGAGCGGCACAAATCCTGATTCTCATCTAATTACATAAAACTAACCTTGTGCGATTCTAACTTTTACGCTAATATCCGATATGCCTGTATCGTCAGAAAATTTGGATTTCCGATTTCGGTCACAACCGATGCCAATATAGACCTGGTGATATTTCTTCATATTTATCTGTACAAACTTAGAGGATGAGCTTAATCATAGTGAGCTGCAATGCTGCCCTCTGGTGGCTTTCACCTGAATACGCAGCTGCTTATCCCCAAGTGATGACGTCACTACATGAAACACAGACATTTTAAACTAAAACAAAGATCATGTTTGACTACAGTCAAAGTTCTGGACTCATCAGGAGGATCGGAGTGGAGGCTGTTCCCTGGACTCTGTCCCTCCCTCCATCATGTCCTCCTCCATCTTTCACTCATCAATATTTCACAACTTGTAAATCTCAAAGTTTGCTAATGTTCACAAATGTCAAGGAAATGAGGACGTTCACTAATGCAGGTGGTGCAGGAAGTAGCGTCCTCGGAAGATGACATCTGCTCTCACGTAAACATTTCACTTTAAAAAGTAAAAGTTAGAACTTTTTGTGTGTGATTCCAGTGAATTTGGCAAAGCTCAAATATTGTGTTACTGGATTTTCATCATCTGAGGTGAAACCATATTAATCTTAACAATATCACGGATTTATTTTATGATCTGGCTGAGACGTGTTCACCAATCCTGGTATAAATAGATATTTCTCACCAGTAACAATCCATGGTATGTTAACTGTTACCAGTATTGTCTAGAGCGCCCACTGTAGGTACTACACTGCCCCATATCATTGCAAACCCCCGACTCCTCTTACCCATTTCCACTCTTGGGTGTGAGGGGCTTCTGAGGCCAGGTGGGAGGGACAAAGATCTCGACGGTGTAGATCCGCTCCCTCCATTTCCTCCTCTTCTCCCTCCAGTGTTTCTGTCCAGGTGTGCCTTGCTCACAGGCTTTCCCTCAGTGATTGAAGGCTCTCTGACCCTTGCAGGTTTGGCCAAGAACACCTCCACGGTGGCTCCATCCACCTGGGTGCCGTTCATCAACCTCAGGGCGGTGAGAGCCTCCTCCCGGCTGTGGTAGTGAACGAAGGCGTAGTCGCTGAGCTTTTTGACCCGCTCTACGCTGCCTGGTTTGAACTGGGAGAACTCGTGACGCAGCTTCTCCTCCGTGGTGGTGCTCATGAGGTTACGCACCTGCAGAAAGGAACATTGGTCAGATATTGTAAGTAGAGATGCCACCCAAAATGGTGGAGCATTTTTCGAAAATTGGCTGAAAGGAGGCAGTTGATGGCCTAGTGGTTAAGGAAGTGGACTTGGGTCCGCAAGGTCCCTGGTTCGAATTCACCTACCAACGAGGTGCCCTGAGCATGGTCTGCTCCCCAGGCCAAAAATCAGGAGCTCCTCACTTACAACATCCACGTCACACCAGCAGGTCTTCACAGAGAAACTCTTTCTTCTTGCCCCGTTTGAACAGCTAAATAAAAAGATTAGCTCCTCTGATCATCTGTATCAGATCTGATTTCTTTCTTCTCCTTTATTCTCTATTCTTACTTCATGGTCTCTTCATGGTCTGGCAGCCTCCCATGTCGTTGAATTGATAAAACCCTATCAACCCACTAAAACACTTTGTCCCTCAGGACCAGGTCTACTTGTGGCTCCATGAATTTCAAAATCTAGATTTGGAGCCAAAGTCTTCAGCCTCCAAGGTCTTCTAGTATGGAAACACCTGCCTGCTCCAGTCCAGGAGACGGACACAGTTTCTACTTTCAAGTCTAGACTTAAGAGCTTCCCGGTTGACATTGCCCATGCTAGGCTACTGGTCCAGCTGACCCTCCTGTGAGGCCTGTGGCTGGACCTTAGGACATAGATACTCTCTAGTCCTCTCCTTCTCTGTTCCATCTCTCTCTCAATTCTATTCCTTCATTTCCTGTTTCCTTTACTGCAGAGGACTATCACGTTCTGCCAGGGACCTCATGTCCCTGGAGTCTCTGTTCTCTCCCCCAGAACCCCATAGTTTAAACTAGACTCCGCCTCTAAACCATGGCCCAGCTCCACTAGGACCCTATGGTCAGTGAACTGGACCCAGGACTACGACTATGGGGCTGGAAATAACTTGAATTGGCCTGTCTAGGATTTTAAAGAGCCTTTAATAAACCTGGGGACGACACATAGAACTTGTCTGTCTCGATGTTGTCCGCCTTTTTCCCCTGTCAGGTTTTTTTTTGGGAGTCGTTTTTTAGCCTGTGTGAGGGTCTATAACACAGGTGTCAAACTCAGGCCCGCAACACTCAAAGACAGGCAAACCAGGCAGTTACTTGGGGCTGCAGCCACTAGGGGGACTGTGGGTGGAGAAAACATTTTTAGCTTTGGGCACTGATAGGTTCAGGTCCCAGCAATATCTTGAAGGGAGCACCAAAAATCCCTAGGATTGCCACTGCACTAAATATCTGGAGATGGGGAAATATTCATTTTATTTAAGTTTGGCCCGTGACGTGATGTCGGTTTTTAATTGTGGCCCACTGTGAAATTGAGTTTGACACACCTGGTCTATAAGGTCGGGGGAGTGTTTCCTGTTACTGCATCTTGTTTTATTTCATGCTTGTTTGTAACCTGCCTTGAACAAATCAAAGTTTAAGTTCATCTCAGCACTGAAGCAGCTTCTAGGCCAGGCATGGGCAAACCAAGGGTCCCGGAGCAGTCCACTTGGTTTTTGGTCGACATCATAAAATTGGGTCATATGGGAATTATAGTTCTGCCTTTTCCTTGAAATCCTCATATTTTTTAGAGAAAGCCTTCTAGCCTTTATGCCTGACATTTACTTGACACTTCCTTTTGTCTGTGCCTGACCCGGTCCAGAGTCCAATTTTAGGACCAACCGCAGCCTGCAGGACAATTCAAGGGAACTTCCAGTTCCAGAAGGTCACAGGGAAATGAAAGCAAATCATATGGTAAGTAGAAAATAAGTGTAAGATATCAACAATTAAAAAAAAACATAAATCACAAAGGCTAAGAATAAAAAAGGGACTGGACGGGGAAAAAATTGGGAGACTATGAAAAAGGAGGAAAGAAGTAGAGAGAGGAGATAAGAGGACGAGGGTAAGAAGTACAGAAGATTAATGGAGCACCACACTGAGACTGGACCTGGTTCTGAAACGTAGTGAGTCGTAAAACAACATGCTGAGTTGGAACACCAAGATCTAAGACCTGAGACACACAGACGAACAGCACCCCCTGCTGATCCATGGCTTTAGAGCAGCACAAGGTTGTTAAATATTTCACTGGAGTTTTTTCCTTCAAGTTCCAGAACCTTCTTCATGATTGAGGAGAAAGGATCGATGACTGGAGGTTGATGGAAAAATAAAGAATTCTTCAGAAAGTGCTACTTTTTGACAAAACTACTAAGTGAAGTGACATCTCTGTCCTTCAGACAGATGATGACGCAACAAGTCTTTAATCACACTATGTGGAACTTACATAAAGCACCTTGACCTGCTCCACCACATCCTCGTCCACATTCTTGTCAGGCTCCGCCCAGCCCACTTGAACGGTGTTTCCCCACAGGCTGAAGCGTCCTGTCAGACAAAGTGAAAACCAGCCGTGACCTTAGTCCAGAACTCAGACACGGTGATAAAATTCCCCTGAACCTAGATCTGGATTTTTAAAGTCTTGAATTTGTCAAACTAATTAGATTTTATTTCAGAGACAGTGAGGACAGGGTTCAATGGAGAAAAGATTAAAGATTAAACAGAACTTTGCTACTCAGGAGTTACCTTTGGAAAATTAAGAAAATGCTGCTATAATACTTTTTTTTATATAAAATGCCATAATTGAATAATTTTAATCCATTCAATTTAATCTCTTTGTTGTTTTTTTGTTTCTTTTTCCAATTCAATAAACAGAGAAAAAAGAAGCAGAAAAAAACACCAAAAGCCCCATACTAACGTCATCAAGGATTAATGTTTTACTGCCCTCTGTTGACCAGAAATCATTATTACCAATACTACTACTAATGATAAAAATGCTTAAATAACAAGAACCCTGTGTTAGTTTCCTGCGGGCCAAGGCTGCAGCTTTGTGAGATTTATACTCCACGAAGGCGAATCCTCGATTTTTGCTCCTGTCAGTAGAGATTGGATGAATGATGACATCAACCACACCATCTGTCAACTGAGAACACACAAACAAACAGAATTAATTACACTCCATGTACATTGGTTCGTTAATGTCAATGTCAGAAATCAAAGGTTTCTTTGCTTTTAAGCCACTGATAAATGGTGACATGTGTTTCCTCAGACTACAGAACATGGATCTCCTCTAGGAAATGTTTCACCTCTCTGAATTCCTTGCTATGTTTTATTGTTTGCTGTTTTGTAAAGTAGTTTATCTTCTGTCTGAGTGTGTTGGGAACAAAAAGAAAAAACGTAAAAACTCCACATGGTGTTTATAAATAAACCTGAGCAAAATGGTGGAAATAGAAGCATGAAAAACTGTGTGTTCACCTTCTTCATCTCTGCCACGACATCGTCTTTACTCTTGTCTCTAGGAATGCAGCCAATGAACAGGCGACAGTTGTCCAGACTCATGCAGACGCCAATGAACTTTCCTGGTTGGATCTCAAAGTTGTCCAGCACCTGGATGGCATTGTGTGCTGCCTCTCTGCAAAGTTTTTATCGTCAAAAGTGAAACTCAATATCCAGAACTGATGCGTCCACTGAAGTAAGGACGTGTGTCTTCACTACCTGTTAGCATAGGTGACGAAGGCGTAGCCTCTGTTCTGGCCGCTGTACTCCATCATCAGCCTGAACTCGTAGATCTCGCCCACGATCTCGAAGAGAGGCACCAGCTCATCCTCAAATATGTCACGGGGAATCTTGCCTACAAAAACCTCACAGCCCCGAGGAGGTGGCGGCCCCTCCCAGCCTGGAGCAGACGTGGACACAAAGAGCTCCCAGAGGTCAGTGGGACTTCAGAACAACAGCTCCTCTAAACCTGAGATCCAGTTAATTGTATTTGTAAGTACTTGTTCTAAAACTGTTAGAACCCTTATGATAACACTGAAATACTTATATGCTGTTTACATTTCGACTGAAGCTGTTTCGGTTAATGATTGTTTTTGTCAAGTTATTCTATCAAACACTAGACATTATTCGTTCACTTTAAAGGTGTAACAACTGGTGAAGGGATGCTGGTGAGACCAGCCATGATGGATGGATTAGAGACTAGGAATAGACAGAAGACAGGGGACAGAGCTGGAGGTGGAGGAGTTAAAGATGCTGCTGAGATTCTCTTTAGTAGAGACAAGTATGGACAGGATCAGGAATGGGGTGATTAGAGGGACAACACAGACAGGAAGGTTTGGAAACAAAGCTAGAGAAGACAGATTGAGATGGTTCGGACACGTTCAGAGGAGGGACAGTGGATACACGTTGGTAGAAGAATGATCCAAGAGATGGAGCTACCACGTATGAGACAAAGAGGAGATTGATGGATGCAGTGAGGGAGGACATGGAGGTAGTTGGAATTAGAGTTGAGGATACAGTGGACAGGGGGAGGAGATTGTTGACTCGCTGTGAAAACACCTGAAAAGAGGAACAGGCCTAAAGGAAAAGAAGAAAAGAAAATGCTGCACAAAGAGATATAGGACAGACAAAATGTTAAAAAAAAAAAAAACTTTTTTATAACTTATGCTGGAGTAGAGTTTTTAGTTTGTACTCAGATTGTTATTCATAGAATGCGTTTAGTCGGGCAAAACAAGGATTCAGGGGAAATAACCGTCATATATTGGTATTGGTTAATATTTAATAAATTAGAATAAAGAGTATTTCTATTGCTGATCTTTTGCTCCCCCATGTGGTCAGATAGAGTATATAAATGGTTTGGACAAGTTCAGAGGAGGGACATTGGATACACGTTGGTAGAAGAATGATCCTAGAGATGGAGCTACCAGGTAGGAGACAAAGAGGAGATTGATGGATGCAGTGAGGGAGGACATGGAGGTAGTTGGAATTAGAGTTGAGGATACAGAGGACAGGGGGAGGAGATTGTTGACTCGCTGTGAAAACACCTGAAAAGAGGAACAGGCCTAAAGGAAAAGAAGAAAAGAAAAAGCTGCACAAAGAGATATAGGACAGACAAAATGTTAAAAAAAAAACAAACTTTTTTATAACTTATGCTGGAGTAGAGTTTTTAGTTTGTACTCAGATTGTTATTCATAGAATGCGTTTAGTCGGGCAAAACAAGGATTCAGGGGAAATAACCGTCATATATTGGTATTGGTTAATATTTAATAAATTAGAATAAAGAGTATTTCTATTGCTGATCTTTTGCTCCCCCATGTGGTCAGATAGAGTATATAAAGGTCCCTTTGCACATTGGCTTCAACTCATCAAAAAGTGTTTTCCACACTTATACCAGGTGGTGGTCCTCCAACTTTCCTCTGCCCGTTCTCCTGGATGACATTGTAGTCCGAGTGCTTCATCATCAGGAGTAAAGACTCGTCATTGATGATGCAACTTTCCTCATCATCTTCAGTGGCTGGAAAAACAGTCTTGTCGGGACATCTGTCCATGTGTTGGTCCAGCTCTGTGCCCATCTGTACAAGAAACACAGACACAGTCAATACACCCACCCTCCTGCTGTCCACAGATTCAGACCAGTCCTTCTTAACTTGTCTGTCTACAGTTCCTACAATCACTGTCTGTCGTTGCACTGTGTACAGTAGATGGCACAGAATTTAGCCAAATATTTACGCCAGCCATATAGTCGTACGACTGGAAAATTTGTGACATCAGCTCAAAATCGCTAAATTGGATGAAAAGCCACGACCCAAGAAAAATGTTTAACATATATTTAACTTAACAGTAACTGTATTCTTAAGCTTTGTTCTGGCAATAAAAATTCTTATTAAATATTCTAAAAACTATTATTATTTAAAATTGTTTTATTATCCTGACAAAAACCCATGGCCATGACCCACTTTTGGGGTAGCGATCCACCAGTTGAGAGTCACTCATTTAGATAACAAGCTATCAGAATTTAGTTCTCCTGCAGTTTGAGCTTCAGTTACTGGGAAATTTGGCCTAAATTTTATCCAAATAACTTGATAGACGTTGCCTTTTGCAATAATTGTTTGTGAAGTTAAATAACTTTATTGCCATATTAATGATACTATCCATTAAGGGGTTCTGTATTTTGAGCTAAAACTCTGGAATTAGAATATTAAAATCAATTGAGTTGGTTTTAGCAATGGTTACAGCTAATTAATAAATAATAGATTATATTTTCTTCAACGCTATCTTCACAGAGTGTTATAAGTGCGTGTATATAATTATTAAATGAGAAACACATAGTGAACACTACTGAATATTAACTATAGCTTTTGTTCAGGTCAGTTATCAGTAGCGGCTAAACCTTAGCTACATCATTAGCTTCAAGTTTAGTTAACGGCTCTTCCCGCCAACGTTCATCCGTCCAAACATTCATTTAAACAAATAAGCCGGTGTTACACAATAGAAATTAGATTTCTGATCAATAGCTGAAAATTGTTATTAGAAAATTAAATAGTTACGTTTCAGATCAACTGCGATGTCTCTCGCCGACGTCCCAGGGCTTTGATTGACTTGGCTCTGAACCAATCAGCGTAGGTCCTGCGGCTTGATAGGCGGGATTCCACTGCCTAAAATATGTACGATATCTAACGTCTTAAGAGTTAATAATTATAAATAGAAACATACGATAGATAACAAACAGTGATGACGCAGATCAGGACGTTTGGTTTAATTTCAAATTTATTTGTAACAAACACAAATAAATGTGAAAAACATTTATCTCTACGTTGTATTTCTAATAGTGCCCATTGGATGGCAGTGTTTTCGTGAAATAGGGGAAGCTGTTGTAGAGGGATGACAGAGCCTGTTCATCCAGTGTGGCTTTTGTTGAATAAATTGAATATTAAAAAATATATAAGTAAATAATAATAATGTAATCAATTTTTACAGTTACCTTTACACTTACAGTTACATTCGTAGTTGACTTATGCCTACTTCAATCTACTTTAGTAAATTAACTATGGTTCTTGTTTGTTGATGGTGACCGCTGTTGGAGGCATTTCCACAGGGGGCCAGTAGGAGCGCTGTGGATAGAGAATGTAGTTGAAGTTCGTCTCAGTAATCAGGAATCAGGTGCGTTGCTGGGCAGGAAGTGATGTGCAAGTTTTGACCTAAATTGTTGGTTCAGTTAATTAACTTATTGTTTTCCCTAGAAGTGTTGTTGTATGAAAATATTGGATGAAGTCTCCGGAACAGGGACGTCATATTAGTCCAAACCTGTCGGAGTTTCTATGGAAGAAGGAATGAATGAATGCTAACGCAACTACCGAACTGGAGGCCGCGGCGGAGAGACGAACTGGTAGACGAAAATTCATCATTATTATGATTATTGTTGTTATTATTATTATTATTATTATTATTATTATTATTATTATTGCCTGACCTGTTAACGTTAATGTTCTCAGTTTATTATTGACCTAGTAACTAGTAATGTCATAAATTTATAATCTTAACGTTAGGATTCATTATTGACTTAAACGTTAGTATTTTGCTTACCAAGTAACGTCAGTGTTACTGGTTTATTATTGACTTTGTATGATTAATGTTATTGGTTTATTATTGACTAAGTAACGTTAATTTGACTGGTATATTAATGACCTTGTAACGTTAATGTCACCAGCTTATTGTAGACCTGGTAATCTTATTGTTACGGGTTCATTACTGACTTGGTAACTTTAATATTACCGTTTTTTGTTTACCAAATAATGTTATTGTTACTGTGTTGTTTATTGTTGCCTTATAATTATATTATTATAATTGATTAATTAATTATTGACTAAGTAACGTTAATTTGACTGGTTTCTTAATGACCTAGTAGCATTGATGTTGCCAGTTTATTATTTACTTAGCAACATTAATGTTGCCAGTAATTATTGACCTATAAGCATTAATGTTACTGGGATAAAGGGGTTTAGTTTGGTAACTGGACGTTAAGAGTTTTTTGGAAAACCTTTCACCTCTCTCTCATCCAAGAGGTTTCTTCAGTTCAGTTCATCAGTTAGAACTGAAGAAGCCTCTTGGTTTGTTAAAAAAGTAACAAAAATAATTATTAATACCGTAATAAACAATGTCATCATATTAGATGTTGGCAAAAAGTTTATATCAAACTTCTCTAATTCATTGTTTGGTCACAGTTTTACTTTTTAAATCCTGTCAAAACAACAACGGTCCAAACACGTATTCCTCACAGTCATTGTTGTCTGTAAACTTTCTCATCTACATAGTAGAACAGTTGTTACCTGCTGCCTTTGTGCCTATGAGCCTGTACTGAGTCTGCACCTTTGCCTTGGCTACTGCTCCCATTTACATTCATGTCCAGCCCCTCCTGCTTGTCCTCCGTCCACTAATCCTCCTCTCCCTCCATCCTCGTGTCTCCTCAGTCGCCTAATCCCTTCTTCATCTCAAAACCAAACCTCAGGAACCATGGAGCTTCCATTGAAGGCCAGAGCACAATAATAGGCTCAACACTAATCTGATATGGACTCCTTACCAGCTGCAAGGAGCAGCAGGAGGCACTGTGTTCATTCATGCATTCATTCATTTGTTCAACCAACAGCTGAGTGAGGTTTTTATTGTATGTGCTCCAGGAGTTTGGAGAAAATTAAGGGATTATGGAGGAATGTAATAGATACTGGAGGGAGAAAGGGGATTAACTGAAGAAGAATGAATAAAAGTAAATATTAGGGAGAAAGTAGAAGAAGTGGAAAAAGTAGAAAATTGTAGAATTGTTGGAAACAATGAAAGCTGTGAGGGAATTTGTTTTTTTTTCAGAAGGACATAAGAGTGGGAGTAAATAGAAAAATAGTTCAGGATAACAATATAATATTTATGAAATGTTCCTGCTTCCAAAAAGAGCCACTAGAGGGCGAAAGACACAAACCAGCCAAAATGATGGCGTTACTTTCAGTTCCATTTAGCTCCATCAGATAAACGTAATGCTTCTTTATGCTTTTTACACTTTATTTACACAACAAAATGAAGTGTTGCACTTATATAAAAATTATTATTTCTGTACAAAAACTGATCGAATGATACAAATTCATAAGTACAAATATTTACACACAACCTTCTTTTTCTTCCTTTACTTACAAAGGCAACAATGTGATAAAATCACAAGCAGAAATTTCTAAATGGAATTCTTCTGCCACCAGATGGTGCTGTTTCTGGACATTTTATTCTTCAACCTCAACCAGTCACCAACGGTACTAAATACTTCAGCTAAGACCAAACACAGAAATTACTATAAAAACAGCAATAATTGGGTAAAAATGATCTTTGTGGAGCGACTCTTTCCCCCCGATACCTTGCCAAGGCGGCAATCGCCGTTCTTGCATCGTCCACTAACATTTAGCTGGCCATCCACATCGTGAAGGGGATGAGGACGGTGGGCACGGCAGTGCTCAAGGACAAACCCAAATACATCACGGACAGCAGGCCCAGCAGCACCACCAACAGGATGTTACTTTGGTTTCGGATCAATGACTTCAGCCATTCACAGAACTGGAAAAAGGAATAGAGAGTTGTTTGAATTACTGAGCATCAACCATAGAAGAAACAGTTAGCAACACTTTCAAGGCCGGATGCTTACGCTAGGTACGCTAGGTTTGCTGTGGTATTTTCTTAAAACTTATATCAATATGACCAATCTTGGTCATATGAGTGTTTGTCCTGGTAGACAAAAAGTTATTATTACTGTGTTGTTTATCATTGACTTAGTAAGATTAATGTTATAGGTTTATTATTGACAAAGTAACGTTCTTTTTACTAGTTTATTAATAACCTAATAGCGTAGTCACCAGCTTATTGGGGTTTAGTTTGGTAACTGTTAAGAGTCTCTCTCATCGTAGAGGATCCTAGAGTGTTTGTTCTGGGAGCGCCCCCTAATCTTAGACAAGTAAAAAAATAAACTCTAAATTTTCTAGACTCTAACTAGAAATACAATCATGTTCTTGGATGTTGTTAATAAGGTAAATCTACGATGATGATTCGCGGATGTCACTGACCCGTTGTTTCTTTTTCACCACTGGGCCAGCTGAGGCGCTCTTGCCCACTCCTCCACATTAGCATTTAGCCGTTATATTGCAATTCATTACATGTTATCTTAGAACTCATTGAAGGCCAATTACATTCACTGAGTTTTGTTTTTATAACAAATTAGGTTGTAGTGTAGTACAGTGATGCGTTGAACTTCACCACCGCTCACCAACCAAACTCTGATTGGTCCCTGAAGAAGTGAGTTCTGGATAAAATGTCTCAGGAATGAAGAATGGACAGGATATATTGCGACAATGGAGTCTCCAAAGATGAAGGTTTCACCCTCCAACTCTGGCCACTATTCATGCTTAACTAAAGTTTTCCACTGATCCACTGATGCCTAGTTATGTTATTTTCCCTGTCACCGCCATTGGCTGGAGTTGAGTAACATTCCATGAAGAATTATTTTACTCCCTATTCATAGCATCACCAATGCAAACATGACTGCCATCAACACTGTGGAGCAGCGGTGGCCAAGTGGTAAAGGAACAGGACTCGGGTCTGGAGGGTTCCAGTCCAATCCACCAGCTGCCAGGTCACCACTCAGTTTGTTTCCCCCTTCCTTTTCTTCTGTGTGGTAACACAGACCAGAGAGACTTTTGTGACGCAGCAGAGGAATGAGGGTTGCACCAACTCTTGTCTTCGGAAGGTGTTAAGGGTGGATGAACTGAAGGTCAAGTTTGATTCCACATTGATGTTTGGCATTAGCTCAGTTCAGTCACGTTCCAACCAAATCTGTTTGACTCCTTCCTGATGTTTTCAAAGCGTCATGAGGCTGAAGATCAGGAAGCCTTCACCTCCTCCTCCTTCTCCCCCTCCCGCTTCATCATCATCACCATCATCACCTAGCTGCTGCTCCTGCTGCTCTGTGGTTTCTGGCTCGGGAGGGTTCAGCGTCTCAATGCTGCTCTTGTTCTCCTGACTTTTCCGAGGAGCGACCCACATTTTCCCCTCATTAAAAAAAAAGTGGAGGAGCCAGCCCTCGTCAGGAGGAGTCGGTCCTCCTAAACTTTGACCTCTGATCATTTCTGTGGCTCTGATTGAAAACATCTGCTCCTCACAAAAGGTAAATAATCCAGAGTCAGATTCAATGCAGCAATATACGAGCAGTCGTCTCAGGAATTCAGGGTAATTTTGGATCATTTGGACCGAAACATTTTTCAGCCGCTACGTCAACATGAACCTTTTTCCGAAGCGTTAAAACAACCACGGGTTTGACTGAGGTTCAGTAACAGTCTTCATCATTAGTCTTCATCAGCATCAAAACAACAGTTCGATTTTTTTACTCAAGTGATTTGTTTTTTTGGAACAATATAGATTTTTCTAAATCTACTTTTGGTTCCTGGCTGAAATCCTACCCTTCACAGTTGTACAGAGGTCCATAATCTACAATGTTTTATTGTTTTGATTTTTTTATTCAACTTTTTTTACAACTTGTTGTTTTTCTGCGTCAATCGTATCATTTTGGTGATGGTTTGAGTTTTTTTCACTAACTTTTTGTCTTTGTCTATTTGCTTTAGCGAGCACTGGTGGTTTTTCAGTCCAAGCTTTTCAGTTGTCTCTCCTTTAGAGGACGGATCCAAAGATCTGATGATTATCTGACCTTGAATGTTAAGATCAGGACAGGAGACTCGTGTGTACTGTTTGTGATGTTGGTGATGGTCTCTGGACTTCGTCTTCAAGTTGTTCTCCACAGACCTCAGTCCAGTCCTTACAGGACAGGACAGGACAGGACTTACAGGTGGTCTTCAGTGACCACCTCTGAACGTGCGCTTCCGACGTGTAATGCATAGAAATCATAATAACGCGGGGACGCGCCTCTTACCTGCTCAGTCTGCAGACTCTGCGCGCTCCCGTAGCGGCAGTAGGTGACGAAGTGCTCGCAGTTGTTCCACAGCAGACTGTAGGACACGGAGCCCAACAGCAGCTCCGCCCGCCGCGCGACCTCCTCAGCCGTGAGCGGACTCCGCTGCACCGTCCGGTCCATGTGGTTCAGCAGGATCCCGGCTCCGTAGGCGAAGTCCTCCACGGAGTCCACCCGGATGCTGGCCCGCTTGGAGAGCACCCCGAGGAGGAGACGGGTGTTGGTGACCATCTCCTGGATCAGCCGCCGGTCCGCCGTCAGCACCGGCAGGATGTCGGGTATCAGGTGCGCCACCCGGTTGTCCCCAAGGTAGATGCCGAAGTGGGTGAAGAGGGTGCGGGGCACCTCCAGGAGGTCTCCCCGCTGGAAGCGGTGTTGTGGCGCCGCCGGTTCCTCCCGCTCCGGGCGCCTGCTGAGCGGCGGAGTCGGCGGAGGCAGCAGGATGGAGAGTTTGATGTGCGCCAAGAGGACGAGCTTCTCCAGCAGGAAGGTGAGAGTGTCCAACATGACTGCAGCCTCTGACTGAGCTCCGCACCAGTGCCGCTCCGAGACTATCGGCTTCCCCGGGCCCCGAGTGCCACACCCCCAACCTCCAACCCCCGGGCCCACCCCTCCGTATAGGCAGCCCAGAGAAAAAGTTCTTCTCACCGGAACAGAGAGAAAATCCACCACAGTAGCTGCTGCAGCCTGAACTTTCCCTGTCTCCACTCTATCAAGAGGTTCTAAACATCTGAGCTGAGAAAAAGAAACATTAAAACATCAGATTAGATTAGATAGAACTTTGTACATCCCTCTGTAGTTCCCAGTGGAGTCCATGTGGCGTGGACACAGAGGGACCCGTCTGCGTGAGTCAGAACGTCATTCATCTTCCTGTCATGGCCAACGGTGTCCCACTGATGTGTTGTAGGACCAGATGAAGGCAGAAGACAACAGCTTTTGTTGGTGTGACAGAGTCGGGACCAGGCTGCAGACGCCAAAAGATGAGAAATGAGGTTAGGGACATCGTTTGTCTTCTTTTATCGCCACTGGCAGACAAAGAGAAAGGCTCCCAGGGACCACAAGGTTGCGACAGACGAGTGGACGCGGTCTGGAGACAGGCCGTGGTTACCATGATGTGTGCGATGAATCTTTATTGTCCTGATGTTTGGGGTAAAACATGTCTGTTGCTGCAATCGTCTCCACACTCAGATAAGCGTCTCCACCACCGCGTGTCTTGCTGTAAGAACCCAGCTTGGGTTTGTGAGACAGTTTGTTATCCACCCATAGTTGGACATCATTTTCGTAGACTTTCTGAATATTGTTCACTCATCTTCATCCTCTTCTCTGTTCCTTGGTTGCAGGGGCAGCAGTCTCCACCCCTGACACCCAAATCACACTGCATAACTTCTAGTCCACTGGAGGTTCTGTGGGTCAGGACGGTGCTGTGAGAGCAGCTCAGTGGTAACCTGGCAGCTGGGGGATTAGAACCTAAAGCCTTGTGACCCCAAGTCCACTTTCTTACCCACTAGGACCACTGACATCCCTGTTCTTTATCAAAAAGCCATACAGTCTGGCAAGAAAATTGCCGGACAAAATAACAAAAGTGATCGTTCCCTGCAAAAGGGTGGAAAGTTCTGGTAAATCGCTGGAAACTTTCCATCGGTAGACTTGGAAATGTGTTAGGAATGTGTTAGGAAGTTATGGGATTAAACTTTTTCAGTGTAGATCTAAGTCAATTCCTACTGACACTCCACTGCAATTGAAGGGCATGAATGTCGCCATGGCGATCAAATTGCAGCATTTGTGAAAATGTTGCAACCCTATACCCTCTTTCAGAGGGGAGACAGTTTCCGTCCTCAAGCACCTCGGACTCTCCAGACCTCTGGGAGACAACCTCCCCGTCTCCAGTGAAACAAATGTTTGGCTCCGTCGACACCTTTTATTGCTCTGTTTCCTGTGAAAGCCACGTTTTACGGGTGACAAGAAAGAGGAGGCGGGACTGAGTCACACGATCAAACATCTTTAATCTTTTCACTCCTCTATCATGACCACAGTCAAATCGACTTTCTTACATTTTAGTTTCTCTACTTGTAAGGATCTTTTTAGCACCTCATTCTTGGAATTTGGCCACAGGTTAGTAACAGAAAAGTTAAAGAAAAGGCAGAAATCAACATTGGATTTACAAAACAGGGTAGTTCCACAGTAAGGCCACTAGGTGAAGAACAGTGTCAGATGATCTTCTTCTGGAAACATCTTAGAGCCTGAGGAAAAAAAACAAGAAGAAAGTTTCAGCAGATTTTTTTTTTTTACCTAAATTCTCTAAATTCAGTCACCATCATCATTGATGTAAGGCCTAATGGAGGGAGACTTAGCGTCTAAGTCAACAGGGGACGTCATAACATGACTGTTCGTATCAAACTTCAGTGGTGAAATCAACTGATCATCATCGTAGTTCAGAGATAAATATAAGGAAACTAAAGCCTGAACATGACGAGAAAAAAAAACACTGTGTGGAGTTCCACAGGGCACCGTTTTTGGAACCTTCTGTAATATTAAGTACATGAGTCAAATATCTTAAAAGGGTCATCAACAGCAGAGTGAATGGATGACATGTGTTGGGAACGGACATGTTTTAACGATTATTTCACGAGGGTCGAGCCAAAACTCCAAGACAATAATTCAAAGAAAGAAAGAAAACAGGCTGAATCCTGATTTGTGTATTTCCATGTAATTTGCTGCTGTCTCTTACATCTTCTCCCAATTAGATTGTTGTTCACTAAAAAAGGAAATAAGCATTTTTTTTGTTATTTTCATCACCTCGTGATTCAACTCTGATTGCTTCAGTCTTCCAACCCCCAAACCTCCCCGGGGATTTTTCCCCCCTTTTATTTCCTGTGTGATTCTCACAGTCCTAGCCCGGTTGGACCGGCTCAGAGCTGCTTTTAATCTGGTTCTGTTGTCACTGTCTGCTTTTTATTGAGCTGCGGAGTCTTTGAACACGGCTTCAGAAGAACGTTGTGTTTGTTTACTGGTTCTGATGTGGTTCCTGTTTAGGACTGTGGAAGGTCAAGAGAATCAGCATCTGAACAAGGATCTGGGAAGAATGGATTAGGAAAAAAATCGACCGAGAATGGCTTTGTTGGTGTCGTTGGTTAGGCAAGGATGCGGAGAACGTCGCTCAACATTCTACTGCTCCTCCGGTCTGTTTGTGATTACAGGAGGACGAACCTCAGGCCATCGGGTGGAGGTGGTTTCTGTGGAGGGATCCGAACATTCGGGAGGAGCATCCGTCCTGTTTAAGGTAAAGGAACTAGAGTTTCTGTCCTGGAAACTTTGTTTACCCTGAGAGGGAACCCTGGACTAGAGGTCAGAAGTGGTTTCCCCTGGAGCTGGTGAAGAGGCCAGGCCCAGACCCAGATGGAGATCATGTGACTCTCCAGGGATGGAAGTCATTAAAGCAGCAGTTAATGATGTTGTAGAAACAAAACCACCTTCACCTCAAGTCTGTCTTGGAATGTAGTTTTAATCACATGACCTGGTTCTTAGTCACATTTTCTTTATGCTTTTCAAACGCCTGATTTTTTCATCAGGGATTTGTAATCTTTTTTTTTAACTCCAGGACTTGAATATAAATACTGCTACAGACCAGTTGGCCTAGTTTTTTACTAGTTTGTTTCCATCCTGGTTCCATCCATTTAGATCTGAAGGTAAAAGTGCGACCGGTCTTTACTTTTTAAGTTCTCTCACCTTCACACGTCACCACCTTCGTCCCACTGCGTCTCTGCACCTCAGTCCACCAAGGACTTGAGGTCAGGGAGTCCTCTAAACTCCAGGTCCAGTAGCATCTGACCGTAGGCCTTACCCTGAGGAGAACAAAGGTCAGAGTCAGGCAGGGGAAAGAATATGGGCCCACTTTTAATCCAGGCCACCAAACATGTTAGTTCCCTGTTAGTTCTAAGGACCCACTGTGGCCCGGGAGCCAGTACCTAGAACCCTGCGTTCATAAAAACACAACATTTTGTCCTGTTTTAAAAAATATTTTCAATTTTTCAAACCAACCCACAAACAATAAATTAATTGATGAATCACAGTGTCATCAGTGAAGAGGTTTATTTCATCAGGCCAAACCTCCATCACTGCAGTCGTTTGGATCGAGTCTGAACAAAATCTTTGTTGAAAATTGGACAACGATGTGACTGAGGCTGTCCTTAACTTCCCTGGAGGATGAATGAAGTTCTATCTGTCCATCTGTCTCTGAGGCTGTGATGCAATGTGATTGGTCAGAGTGATTTTCTGCTCCTTATTTTAGCCTCGGAAACTGAATTCATGGACCGCACTGTCTCATCGAGCCGTCTCTTTATGGGAACATTTATGTAACAGTACAGTAAATACAGTGTCTCCCAACCCCAGGGGGACACAAACCACAGGTTGGTTATCAAACGCCATGTCCCACTTACAAGAATCAGGCCATCCATGTAAGAAGACGAAGTAGTAAAGTTCAACGTGGGTTGAGTTGGCGTTGACTTAAACTGTTGATGCAGTGGTGCCAACAGACTAGTGGTGTCCATGAGTAATTACAGGTTAAAAAGAAGGGCGCGTTCAGGTGCAGAAAGGTGGGGGGTTTGTTTAAGTTAAATTACAGGTAAAACAATCAGGGCTGAAATGCTGTAAGTCATGTGTCTATTGTTATCAACATGTCAGGCTGGATTAAAAAAAAACAAAGGCTGCATTTGGTCCCCGGGCCATAGATTGTCCAAACCTGGACTATAAGTGCACTTCTCCAAGAAAACACTACATCAGGCCAAAAAACAAAGTAGGAAGGAAAGCCAACTCCTTGTCATTGCGTGTCAAGCAGTGTGTAACCTGACCAACACAGAATTCCTTCAGTCAAAATTCCAACCCTCTGGATAAAGAAGTGTCTAGAACCCATGTGTCCACTGTAGAAGACTGTTGGAGAATCAATAACCTTCAGTCAAACCATGTTGATGGACCGGAACCATCACCTGTTGAACCACTGGTCAACCAGAACTGATTACTCACTAAAGGAGAAAGTTCTGGAAAAAATGACTCTCCATCAAGAATGGACTGGATTTTTTGCGAGAAACTTTTTCGACAAACCTTAACGTCAGAACCTGAGTTTAGAACCTGACGTTTGTGTGTGTGTGTGTGCCTGTGTGTGTGTGCGCGCCTGCCTGGGGGTCACTGCGCAGCGACGCCACCCCTCCTCCACCCAGGGAACTGCGCAAGACGAAGTTGAGGCCATGGATCCCTGGCAGAGTATATCTGTAAAAAAAGTGTAATTAAAATTCCACACACACTTAATGACCTACAGATTGAAACACACACACACACACACACACGTGTTTGTCTGTAAGTCGTTATGTATGCGTGTGTGTGTGTGGACAAGTTCAGGCTGCTGTAATAAACGCTGCATTATACGACCTTCACTTCCTCATTAGGATGAACTCTGTCACACACTCACCTCGTCACTGCCTCCCTGACTCCCGGCTGTATGAGGTGAGAAAAATATTCCTCCACCACTGAAGACGTCAGGTACTTCTTCAGGTATGGATAGAAGAGAGGATGACGAGCAACGACACCTACAGAGGAAGATGGGTTGGGTGAAGACAGAAAGGACGCAGGTACAGAAGCATGAGACAAAGAGGAAGAGAGACAAGTTCACAGTCAGAGTTCATCAACATTGTTCGATATTTCTTGCTTCCGTTGTCTGACTGTAACCATGGCGATCAGGGTCCTCACCAATGTTGGCCATGTCTCCTTTGTCTCCACTCCTGGTGTAGGCCAGATCCTCCAGTCTGTAGCTGTGTGGTCCACTGGGCAGATCTATAAAGACACACAACCAGGTGTCCTCACATCTGTTCTACCAACAGTGTCCTCAACCACCCTAGAAGTGTCTTTAAAAACCCCATTTATGTCTCCTGTGGATGAGTAGACATCCGACCAAATCTCACATGTCCTTATTGTCCAAACAAAGGTCTAGAAATATTTCATTATTAATTGTACAAACCTCTGCAAACATTCCACTGAATATCAATGTAGATGAAATAAGCTAAAATGCTGCCATCTAGTGGCTTGAATGATGATGAAGAAATTGCGGTTATGGGGGGGCAGTGGGGAAGTGTGAGCGTTATTTGGCGAAACACAGGTATTGACTTATTAAATTTTCAATCTATGGGAAAAGCGAGAAAGATTCTTAAATATGTTGATATCAGGCCGTAAATATTGGTCGACCAATGAAACTGGACTCTCCTAGATGAGTCGTTGACTGACAGAAATGACTCAGGAACTTGAGAAGGAACTCGATGACTTTAGTTGAAGAACCCCCTAGTACACCTTGACTTACATCCAGGCTCATCATGGACTAGAAACCAACCAAGAACCAACAGCAGCCTCAAGGTGTCTGCTAATGTATTCAAGAGGTGTCTGCAGACACCTTCAAGAATCTACATGAGGACCACAGAACCCACACTCTCAGCTCTTTCAAGTACCATATGTGACCTGTCAGTGCCCTCCAACAGTATAAAATCTGCGCCCACCACCCCCTGACCTTCAAAAGATGTTTGTGAGGTTGCCACGGAAACCTGGAGTTTTGGACATGAACTCAAGGTCAAGCTGAACCTTGTAAAGTAGCTGCAAAACCCATCACAGACCTTTTCAACCCAGACCAGGACTCTCCAAGCACCTTTTCAACCCCTTACAAGTATTTCCAGTGTCTTCAAGGCTGCACAAGGAGCATTCAAGATGTTTAGGAGAAATTTGGACGCCTCTCACAGACCAAACTAAGCTCCTTAAATATCCATTGAATCTTTCCAGGCCCCGTTGGAGTAAAGAGGGTGAGACTTCTTTCATACGCAGTGTGAAACAGTGTTTCAGGAGACAACTGAAGCGTCCAAGACGTCTCAAAGGACTGTGTTTGTGTTGTGTGAAGGGACGCGGTCTGTGTTTCCCAGGACTCTAACACAGACTCCAACATGAACTTAGGAGACTGTCTCCCCCTTTTGACCGCCTTCAGTACCACTCTCATCTGGAGGGAACATGAGTTCCTGATGGTTCTACAAATGAGCAGCAGCTTCATTCATGGAGGCAAGAAACGGTCGACATTAGAAACCCTTCTAACCTTCTGTCCATTGAACACAATGATCTCCAGCATGTTGTTCTTGCTCCCCTCTAAGGTCTTTGACTTTCAGTGGCTCACCTGTGTCTGGTAGGTCCTCAGCTGAGGTAGGCGGGGCCTCATCAAAGCTCTTGTCAGGCCCCTCCTCTGAGAAAGACTCAACCAACTCTCCATCCACGTAAACGTCCACCTTAGGAGATGTCCAAATGGTAACAGACTGGTTGATACGATTGTCTTGGTTGAATCGTGGAAATTTATGGGATGTTGTTCGTCACTGACCTTTGTTTCAGATTTAGGATGTAAGAAGAAGAACGGCTTCAGCACAGGAGACCTGCAAGACACCAAGGACTGAGGGTTCAAAACCATGTGTGGAAATATGATCAAGAGGCCAAATTAGCAGATTAGGACTCACACTCGGGGACGACCACCCACGATACCAGTGAGACCAGGAGCTGGTGGAGAAGACACGGAAGGAGACACAAGTACTTTAACATAGTGTTGACGTTAAACTACAATTGAGACACATTTTCTTTGTTCTGATAATTATTTTTACCTTGACGTGTACTAAAAATGTTTGAACATTTCAATATTTTGATATGTTAATTAAGCAAAAATACTTAATCTCAGTTTGGTAACTATAGATGCAATGGAAATAATGAAAGTGCAGTGGCCTGGGTTCAATTCCCAGAGGAATCACATGCTTGATGATGTTAATTGTCCTCTGTAATTTGCTTTGGGATTTCAACCGACAAGTATATTTGTCTGTGAAAATTTTTCTTCTTTTTTTTTCTCTCCATTAACAAGAACCTGACACAATGCCTTGGCTTCAAGTGTGCCCTCATTTTGGGAAAAATGGCTGTATGTTCAAGTGTAAGCCACTAGATGGCAGCATTGCAGCTTAGATAAGTAAGACGTACCAGGTCCAATTCACTATCTGTTGATGTCGGATTTGAAGAATTTGACAAAAGGTGTTTGGGAATTGTTTAGACAACATCGGCCAATCAGACAGCTATAAAAACTAAACATAACTTGATAAAAGTGCATGAATAGGTGGATAAATGTAAATGTGAATAATTGTTAAATAATCTACACTGTTTTGTTTTTTTGTTTTTCAGTTTTTTTGATTTCCTTAATGTCCATTTGCAGCATTCGATGTCCGTAACAGAGTCTATTTACAGAGAGGTCACGGACAAAACCAACATCAACATCATGCGTGTCGACATCATCTGGCCGACAGTCAGCGGCTTCAGAGAGGAAGAAGACGAAGTGTCCACCGTCAGCGTGTCAGTGAACGTAGCCTGACCCTCTGGACTGAAACAGCTGTTCCCTGTGGAACCCAACTTCCTGTTCCACTTACAGTTCACCAGCTCCATGACTCAACAGAGTCAGACACAGTTCATGAACGGGCGTGAACTTCACTTCAGCATAAACAAAATCAGGACCAGGAAGCTCACGACCTCCTCTATCTGTCTGTGTGTGTGTCTGTGTGTGTTCTCACCCATGCCAGTCCCAGCAGGAGCGACCTCCCTGGAGAACAGTTCCAGAGCTTTCTTCTGTGTGTGGTGAACAGACAACCAGAGCACGGCCTCTCGACAGCCCTGTCCAGACCAACGCACAGTTTTTAACTCCAAGTCCACAGAGAGAATCGGTACATTTAGCTCTGTAGCTGCTGTCCCACTACTGCCTCCTGTGGCTGTAATATCGGTAAGATTGTTACTGATTTTTTTTCTCCGCTAATGAAAAACTGATCGCACAATGCCGTGGGTTTTGCCAAAATATGCTGGAATCTCACTTAAGGTTCGGAGAAAATTACCTCAGTTTTCGGGGCAAACAGCTGCAGATATCGATATTGTTCGATATCGAAATAAAAAAATAAGTGTTGGGGAAATTTCGGCAAAATTGGCAAAAGTTCAATTTCATGGAAACACTTTGGATAAGCTTACCCTCAGTAAGTCAATATTTTTGTGTTTCCTGTGAAATAATACCAGCAAAAATTAATGAAAAAAGTTAACGTTTTCATTTCCTCACAATTCATGACTGGCATCCTTGTTTGTCATTGTTGGGTTTTGCCAAATTTGCTGGAATCTCACGTGGGATCCTGTGACGTGGATCTCAGTTTTGGGGGCAAACGGCTGCAGTTCGGTCGGTTGATATCAGAATCGGAAATTATTAGATTGACTTTGTTGACAATAACAGCAAAATGTTAAAATCAGACATCCATTAAATGAAGACATCAAACTGATGTACGGTGGCAGCAGTGGGTCAACGACTCAACATGGGTTAAAGTTCTCTGCGGTACGGTGACCAGCTTACAAACTCACTTTGGTTTGAGCGTGAGGGCCGTACGTGTCCTCAGCTCCGAGGACCTGGACGTGGACGGAGCTGAAGTCTTCCAGTTTCAGCTGCTTAAATATGTGTTTTGTCCTAGACACAGACAAAGATGTTCACCGTGGACGTCCAATATTAACTTTTTTGTCAATATTATCCAAACACTTACTTTCAGATTCCAATATTGATTTTAAGGATACCAATAGAGGGCGCCACTGTGCCATTACAGCAGTTTGTCAAAACACTGGACCGCTAATATTGGCCGACCAAAAAAATTACCACTGTTACCATCCCTAACGTTAGCATACTGTTTATGGCACTGTCAAGAGGCCCCCTAGTGGTTAAATGACAAAATGGTCTCTCACCGTTTGACAATACTGTCCGCTGTCCTCCTGGCCTTCTCCGCGGCTCTCGGCCCTCCAACTGGACACACAGCCGTTGCCCTGAACCCGTCCATGTACGTGGCACAAACCTGGGACACAGAGTGAAGACGTCAGTGTTAAGACCAGGCTGAGGACAAAGGATTGAGACGACGTGGACACTTTTACCTTGTAGTCCTGTGATGGACTAAAGCCTTTGGCTCCAGTGACACTGACTGCTCCACCTTCAACCCCTGCAACAGACACACACATATTTGATGATGCAGCAGGTTGAAGTCTAGGGATGTGACTCTTTGGGTGTCACAGGTGGAGTGTCCGAGTTTGTGAGGTTCCTGAGGTTGAACTCTAGGGATGTCAATCTTTGGGGGGTCACTGGTGGAGTGTCAGAGTCTGGGAGGATCCTGAGGTTGAAGTCTAGGGATGTAAAGTTTTGGGTGTCACAGGTGGAGTGTCAGAGTCACCTCCCGTGGAACGGAGCCGTCTGGGGAGCAAACTATGTAAATGCCCAAGCCACCTGACTTATCTGGATGTGGAGAAGCAGCAGCTCTACTCCGAGCTCCTCCATCCCTGAGGGTGGTGCCCTGCCACTCTATGGAGAAAGATCATTTCAGCTGCTTGTGTCCAGAATCACGTTCTTTGGTCCTGACCCAAACCTTATGACCACAGGTGAGGAATACAATTCTTTGCCTTCGGGCACCCATCCACCTGTCACTCATGAGCACCACCCCCGCATACTTAAACTCCTCCACCCGAGGCAGGCGGTGCAGTCCACCTTTCCACAACCTTAGAGCTGCAAATACTCATCCCAACAGCTTCACACTCAGCTGTGAACCACCAGAATGTTTCCCACATATTTTCAGTCAGACGCAGATGTTTGTCTCTTTTGGCCTGAATATATTGACAAATTAATAACTGAGGATGAGAAGTGTTATCAGGGAGAAGGAGGACGAGGGCGAGGAGGAGGAGGTCGCTTGAGGGTGAGACTCCACAGCAGCCTTGGGGAAGTGTTTAGTTTGAGTGGAGAATAGTGGCTGATAGAGAGTTTATTAGAAGGTCAGGCCCAGGCTGAAGGTTCAGATCCAGGTCAGAGCGGCGTTCCAGACACGCTTGTTTTCCAGCCTTGGAAAAACAGCTGAGGGTTCGTCCAGAGGACACGACCTCGCCGCTAACTCAGAATGAGGAACTCATGTGGACGCGTCAGGATTAATCCCAGACGACACGTTTGACCGATGACATCAGGTGAACAGTCGGTAAGTGTCCGTCAAGCTGCCATTCTTCCAGTGCAGTGATGGTGTTGGTGTGTGTGTGTGTGTGTGTACCTGGTTTCTCCTTGATGGTCACATGACTGAAGTCGCAGGTGACGTCAGGCAGCAGGTATCGTCGAGGGTCTCCGATCTCATACACCAGCTGCTCAGCCACGGACCCGAAGGACACCAGGCCTCCAGTTCTTGGCGGTTTGGACAGGACGAATGTTCCATCGCTGGAGACTTCCACAATGGGGAATCCCATTTTGTCCCTGAGAGAGGACACTGGACAGGTTTCCACTGCACGACCTGGACTTTATGGACACTTTAGACAGTTTAGAGCAGCGGTCCCCACACGTTTATGAACCACGGATCAGAATGTACAATTTTAATGCTTTATTAAAGATATGTGGTTCGATAGCGTACGGTTAGCCTGCCTGCCTGCCTCAGAACCAGAATCCTGGTTTAGATTCCTAGAGGAACCGTAAGCCTGAACCCTACACTAACACTTTGGATGAACTCATCTGCTGAATGGATAAAAGTAAATGTAAACATGATTAAAATGTCAATCCACCGGTATCAACTTTATCAGCAGCGTCCTCATAGCATTGTCTTGTTTTTTGAAGCCGAACTCTTTGTCTCCATATGGTGGAGCAGTTTTGAAGACTTCATTGTCTCATTAGAGAGCCGTTCACTACGTATTATTCAGAGTTCTTCTTCTCTAAGGGCGCAGACTCTTCTTCTGTCTCATCTCTGACCATCTTTTTATGATCCGGGCTTTAAGGAGTGGCAGATGAATACAATAAGTGGTGCAGCAGTTTGAAAGACTTTATTGTCTCATTGGAAACAGAGCAGACCATGGAAAAAAGGTTGTGGGTGTTGGTCAGACTGTGACTGAGTCAAACATCAGAGACAGATCTTTCAAAATACAACCTCAAACAACATGTCATGTATTTTCTCAAACTTCTTTCACCTCTTTGTTCCTAGCCAGGTAGGGGAAATTCTGGAAAAACTTTCTTTTTCTGACCATATCACCCCTGTCAAAATCAGACCGTTCTTGACTCAACACTGCCCCCAACAGTTATTCTTGCCTATGGTCTTCTTCTCCTCTCCAGCCTGTTGAACCAGAATGCAGCGGCTCTTCTTCATCTTTAACCAGCCCTACAGGGCGCATCTAACTCCTCTGCTCACAATCAAGCACAAGTCATTCTCCCCCTTGATTCTAGAATAACTATAGGGGGCGCTCCTACTTATCTTGATTCATGATTAAGGCTTATTCAGCATGGCTGGTGTTTGCCTCATCACAGGAGCATCATCTTGTCTTCCCTTGGCCCACTTTTTTCAGATCTGTTTTCCCCCATGGTTCCACCTGCCACAAGAGGGGGCTGTTTCCTCTCTGACTTCAACTTATATCTTACCCTCACCTTCTCTACTTTGCTTTATGTTTACTATTTAATTATTGGTTACTTATTTATTTTTAGTGTAGGTTACTGGAACTTGTAGCTTTTTCGGCTTTGGATAAAATTTTCTGCCAAATGTGTCGTAATGTAATATAATGAAATGGATTGGGTGTCAAGACCCATGTGACCAGAATCTGGTCGTTTTATACCAGATTAAAATGTTTGAGAATCACATAATGAAAAATGTACTTTTTCATTCTATGACGGACTGGTGTTGATCCGTGGACCAGGGGTTGAGGACCACTGACTTCAAGGGTTTTTCTTACCAGTCAGGAACCTGGTACCAGTCTGTGAAGATTCCACCAGTGCTCTGGGCTCCACACTCGATCAGGTGACCTGCCAGACTGACACACAGACTCTAGGTTCAGGATTAAACCTCAGAATTAAGATATATTTACACTCAGTGTTACTGTATGTAGGTCGGACTGAGACGTAGGACTGGGATTAAACCTGGGACTAAAGTTGTCAAACTGTTAAATGTTAAGAACCAAGGAAATGGAGAATCTGGGTCAAGAACTTGACTTGAACTGGAGGATTTAGGACCAAAACAAAGTGTTGTTATGGACTATAAAATCAAGGGAACTGATTTATTGGGTTGGAATAGTGTGTGTGTGTGTGTTTACCTTCCAGCTGCAAGTAGGTCATATTCATCCGTCTTCCATCCAAACTGTAACAGAAAGTTTGACGTCAACATACTCAGTGGCTGAAGATGGAGAAGACGTCGTGAACAGGACAGAACACAATCCCCACAATGCACCAGCGCAGGAGTCGTTTGTCAGTGCTGAACAAGGAGCTCCCCTTTTTTGGGCTCTAGGTGGCGCTAATTACCACTTCAAGCTCAAAGCTCCACTTCCCAAAATCTGGTAAAGAAATATAAGCTTGTAAACACACCTGAGCTTAGACCCGGGTTATTAACTTTTTTACTTGTGGGCTGTGTTTGGTCCTGAAATTGGGCATAAAGCTGAGTCAGGAGCCAAGTCAGGAACCAAGAGATGGAGTGTATGTGTGAACTGAGATCTTATGGAAAAACATGGGCCATGCAGGGAAAAGGCAGAAGAAGAATCACAGTACAGAGCCCAACAGGCCCTCGTCAGGCCCCGGGCCTTAGTTTGCTCATGCCTGGCTTTAGTCTTTAACCAGAGATGTAAATATGGTGGCTTTGAATGCTGCCCCCTACTGGGCCTTTTTTCCCCTCATAAGTATTTTATCATGAACAGTGGTTCCCAGCTTTCATCCCGTTGACCAACATCAGTGTGTTGGTCGGCGCGTTGGTCGATTGGTGCCAGGCTGCTGAATCTGAATGACGTTTGATTCTGAAAAAAATAACACATTGTGCTTCGAATCATCTGTTTGTGACTCAGATACAATCACGAAAACGCAAAGGTCTTTCTGAGTTTCTCAGAGTCAATGATCCAGAGAAGAGACAGAAGAAGAGACTAACTCTGCGCCACTCGTTGTATTCATCTGCCACACCCTAACGATCGGTCCATGAAAAAAATTGTCAAAGAGGAGACAAAAGAAGACCTTACGTCTTCAGAGAAGAAGAAGGTTGACACTAACAAACAACAGACAGGAGTCTGTACTGAAATATGGATTGACTGACAGATAGTTCCCACCCACCAGGCCTGCGCTGCATAATACAATGAAGGAGATGATATTAGCATAACTATGCAATATCAGGAAGATCACAATTTTTTCCTCCAATTATGAAAATCCAATAACACACTCCTTGGTTTTTGCCAAAGTTGGTAAAATCAAAGACTTCTGGGACGTTTACCACAGTTTTGAGGGAAAACAGCAGCACATGTTGGTATCGGCTGACATCGGTATCGGAAGATTAAGTGTTCGGACAATATCAGCAAAAATCAGATATTGACAAAAGTTAGCACTGCACATCTCTACTCAGAAATGTTTAATCTTGAAGAGATAAATCTAACTTTCATTGAACCAAATTGTTTCCATGGCGTCATCATCCACTAGGTGTCGCTGTCAGACCTAGACCAGAATGGCAGTTAGAGAAGCCAATGTAAAAAAACCTACAGAGTGCATGAGCGGCCCCAGAGTGACGGCGCTGTCCACGCAGCGTCCGGTGACCACGATGTCAGCGCCGCGGTCCAGACACCGTTGGATGGGCGTGGCCCTGAGGACAGAGGAGAACATGTGATCTGCCCTGAAATCACTGCACGTGTGCGTGCGTGCGTGTGTGTGTGTGTCCATACCCGAGGTAAGCGTTCATACTGTGAAGTGTTTTGGGCAGTGGTTGTCTGTCGCTGCCGTCGGCCATTTTCACCTGAGTGATGCTGTTCCTCTGAACAGGAAGAATTTCTCAGATTATTTTACACCTCAGAGGGAGAAACTCATGTCCTTGTTGGTAGAGGGACTCACATGAGGCATGAGGTCATCACCGGTCACTACTGCCACCTTCAGGTCCAGGCCCGCCTTCTTCACCACTTCCCTTATGGCCTCAGCGCAGGACAGCGGGTTGACGCCGCCAGCGTTGCTGACAACACGAATGCCTGCGAGGAGTTACAGGATCAGCAGCTGTGGAGACGGTCTTCACAGGTACAGTCACAAGGCCCTCATTACCGTATTGTTTGGACTGACAGGCACAACAGATTATTGCATCACAGTCTGGTTGATGTGACTGAGATGTTCACTGATGATTCCAGCCTGGAGTTCAGTGAAATACACTTCAAAAGAATCTGAACTGGGGCGTTTGTGGTCCCTAAACACATCATAACAATGGTAGCGTCACCCAAGTTGGTCATTAAACACAACCAGGATCCACACATAAGGCGCTGTTGATTTATGAGAACATCAAAAGTTTTATAGTCCACATTCATTCACACTCATGAACTCTGTCTGTCTACCACTGACCTTCATTCCTCTTCTCTATAGTCTAAAACTCCACCTCTCTAGGGTGGAGTTTTTGTTCATTTTATGGTAGCCATTTTATAAAACAACATAGGGCGATCTGATAAAGCTGGGCTCTTATTTTGGTGAGTTTTTATACTTATTTACTAGTACTTTTTAATACATGTAGTATATATTAATGATGTATATGTTTGTATATAAATATATATATATATATATATATATATATAGTAATTGGCATTGCATAGACTGCATGACTTACACTGCATGTCTTATTTTGAAAACCAGTGGGTTCAATTGAAAACATCAACAACTCAATGATAAGGTTTAATGTTACTATAACTGAAGCTCTTTACTTTCACTTTTCAGCCGTTGTAACCTCATCTACCAGCAGAGGGCGCAAGAGGACCACTCACCTTTCCTGTGGATGTCATTGATGAACGGGGCCAGTGCCACCTGGACGAAGTCTGGAGTGTAACCCATGTTCTGTGAGGAGACGGGACACGTCAACACCACACGGACACGCGCACGCATGTAGACACACGCACGCGCACAGCTAAACTCACCGGCATCTTGGACTTGGCAGCGGTCAGCAGAGACATGGTGATCTCACTGAGGTAGTCGAAAACCAGGAAGTCCAGCTTCCCTCCATGGATCAACTGAGGAACTGGAAACACAGAAGACCAAGGAAGAGGGTTCACAGGATGTGATGAACATTTCCAAAAAGAACAAGATCAGCCTGACATTAGAATAATGATGTCTCTTTACGAGAGAGTGGACCGGACCAGGAATGAGGTGGGAAGGTTTGGAGAAAAAGCTAGAGAAGACCGATTGGGATGATTTGGACATGTTCAGGTAGATAAAAGATCCCAAGCATGGAGCTACCAGGTGGAAGACAGAGGAGATTGATGGATGCAGTGAGGGAGACATGGAGGAAGTTGGAGTTAGTGTAGAAGATGGGGAGAACAGTGGGGAGATGGACAAGGAGAATTCACCATGGAAACACCAGAAGAAAAAGAAGCAACCAGACCAAAGGAGAAGAAGAAGATTGATAGATATGTCCAATATTCACTTATTCAGCTTTCTGGTTTTACAGATTTTGTCCTTCTACTCCATGTCCAACTACCTCCATGTCCTCCATCAATCTCCTCTTTGTCTCCTACCTGGTAGCTCCATCTCTAGGATCATTCTTCAACCAACGTGTATCCACTGTCCCTCCTCTGAACATGTCCAAACCATCTCAATCTCATTTTACTGATCCAAGCAGTTTAATTTCTTACATCAATATCTTCAATATCTTATCAATATCTACCGTTTCTCCCCAAAACTGAGGTCAACATCTCAGGACCTGCTGTGATTGGATCTTCATCATCAGAAGAAAATCAATAACTAATTTATGATTCTAATATGACATCATTGTTCTAATGTCAGGCTGATCTTATTATTTCTGGAAATGTCCATCACATCTTCTCCCCTCTATGGTGAAGCTGCTGACATTTCTTTATTTGTTTATAATATCATGTGACTCCAATCATCCAATCACATTCATTCACAGGTCACTTCATCTAGACTTCATTCACCTTCGATCAAATGAGTGAAAATCTAAACTCCACCTTCAGCTCCCATTCTAAAATAATGGGACTGATAACAGTAGCTGCTGAAACCACCATGGTGGTGGCGCTGTGTCAAATGGCTGGAGGTCAGTTTAGGTCCAGGTGTGTCGAACCAGAGTGTTTTTTTTACCACAGGGTGGCGACAGTTCTGGAGTCTGGCTGTTGTTCACAATGATTTAATTGCTTGGATTTTTTTGTTATTCCTCCAGAGGAATTATCGAGCAGAACTTCCTGGACCAAGTCTGGACCATGGTCTCAGCTGGACCAGCAGCTCTAGAAAAGTTTATCATCAAGTGTCAAAAAGTTTGAGAAAACTCCAAACACTGCCGTGTTTGCGCACCTGAGGTCGCTGTATCCCCCCAGAACCCCGAGGCACAGCCGATCCGAACCGGTCTGGCCCGAGAGACATTGGAGTAAGACCTTGACCTGGACCACAACCAGGACCGACTTCTGCTCTGACGCTGTGACGGCTCCTCAGACGAACATCGGTGGTGGAAAAAGTTCGCTTCGCTGCAAGAACCGAAGCATATCTCTGAAGCTGTTCGGCCGCACAGCCGCCTGGAAGCCGCAGTCCCTGGGCGGAGGAGGAGCGACATCGGAGAGGAGCCGTGGAGGAGGTCGGAGGAGCAACTACAGACCGAGACTTCGGGTCAGTTTCCCTGCGAACAGTTCAAGGTGCACTGGTCCGTCCACAAAAACAAACCGACGGGAAACACCGGAAGCCTTCGTCGCCCTCTAACGATGCACTGTAGTAACTACAACAGTCAACACAGAGGATGACGACAGTGAGGATGAGTTTTATACTTTAAACCCATGTGTCTGTGGAAACACATATATTCAACCTTTAATATTTGAGCAACTGTTTTGATTATTATTAATATAATATTCCATATAATCGAATAATATCGTTAGCCTCATAGCATAGTTGTCAAAGTCAATTATCATTGAATTGTGTCTTAGGCAATTATGCTATGAGGCTAACGACATGTCAGTAAGGACAATAATACTTATATATTGTGATAATAAGATATAGTATAGATGTAAAGCTATAATATATGAATACAATATATTTCTAACATGACTACTACAATGAATATCATAATCAACACATTAATAATTGTGTTAATCCAAAGAAAATAATTAAATTTAAAAACATGCTCATTGTCTTCTACTCTGACTCCACCTACCTCCATGTCCTCCCTCACTGCATCCATCAATCTCCTCTTTGTCTCCTCCTTTCTCTAAAGAATACCCAGAGATGTATACCTGCTCCACTTTACACTTCATACTTTTATTTCTCTTTACTTTTACTTCATTAACAGAACTTATTTTCCGTTCTGCTTCTTCAGTTTCTTAAATCAACCTAAAAGAACTTATGTATCATTAACCTCCTTGAAGCGTCTTTTTTCATACCCGTATATTTAATTTCTCTTTTCTTCTGCTCTTTCTCTTCTTTTTTTCTAACTTTGACTATTTTTCTTAATTCTTACCTGGTTCACAGATGTCTTTTATTCTACTTTAGTTTCTACTGTTAACATGTTCTCTTCTTTTGTCTGTATTTATTCAACTCTAACTCTAAAAATAGAACTTTAGAACAGAGTTTCCACTAAACAGCTTGGTGCTGGAGTCAGTGCGAGGAAAGGAAGCTCCTGGTGGTGGCGCTGCAGTGGATGTGGTCAGCTGAATGCTGTAGGTGGAACACCTCAGAGTAAACACATGAACATAGGAACCTGTTTGCTTCACATGGAACATCTTAGGGGAGAAGACATGGATATAGGAACCAATGAACTCTTTGTAGACATGAAGTGTTTTGTGACAAATCTCCACCTCCTTCCTCCACCTTCAACTCCTAATTCTCAAATCTTGAATATCTGTTGTTTTGTTCCTCTTTACTTTCTCTTTCCCCTCTCCAAAACATGTTGGACTCAGTTCCGACCGGAGTCCGGTGACGTCGAGGCGATTCCGAATTGTCATTGGCTCAGAGGGTGGATGACGTCAGACTCCCGCCCCTGTCTCCTCCTCCTCGTTGACTTCGTCCAGTTCCACTGAATGAAGATGTTTCTCTTACTGTTTCTACTGGGAATAAACGGCGGCGGAGCGAGTGAGTCTGACGTTGTTTTTAGATTTGACTCCATGTTGAAATCAATGTTTACCGACTGTTTTAGACATTTTCTCAATTCACCCGTTGATTCTTAGCCTTCGACAGACTTTATTATTGATTGAAATTGTTTTGACAGAGCAGCACGTTGAATTATCACAGATGAAATGAAATAAAGTATAATTAGAAAAGTAGAAATATAAAAGTAGAATTAGAATTAAAAAATGAAAATTTTAACATATAGATAGATAGATAGATAGATAGATAGAACTTTATTAATCCCTCAGGAGTATCCCTCGGGAAATTACGGTTCCAGCAGCAGAACAGCAACGAACAAGAGTTAGATACAAACAAGAGATAGATACAAGAAGTACAAAAAAGACCATTACAATAGGAACAATATGGGTGGGGTTGAGATATCTACAACCATAACAGTGAAGAGTAGACGTTAGTAGTAGGTAAGGTTAGTAGTATACATACACATGAAAGCAGGAAGGTTAATGCTAGTAGTAGTGTTAGTAGCTTAAACCTTATATAATATATAATTATATATATATATATAATCTTATGTAAAAGATTAAGAAGTATAAAATTTAACAGAATCAGAAGGAATTAAATTCAAACAGATTAAATAGTATACAATTATACACAATAAGCAATTATGGAATTACAAGGGTCAAAAGCAGAAGTAAAGACACAGTGACCAGAGTGTGAACATGATCAATGTTCTAATCTACTTTCTAACACTGAGTGGTGAATTATTAAACAGTTGTATCGAGTGAGGAATGAACCTGGTTCTGTATCTATCACTGTGAGTGTGGAGCTGAAGGAGTCGGTTTGAGGAAGAACTTTTCCGACTCACAATAGTCTCTGGTGCAGTGGGT
>JAFBJS010057616.1:0-41506 GCA_016785265.1 Paraplagusia blochii
TGTCCAGTCATCTGCTGTACGTCCAGGTACGTTTCTTCAGGCTGAAGGAGACGAGACTAAAAGGCTTCTCTTGTTCTCACCTGTGTCTTGAGACCAGAGCAGAGTGGGAGGAGGGTGAGATCACAGTCAGGTCAACATGTCATGTCAGTTGGGGTGAAAAGAACCGGGAGATGTTTCCAATTAAATCCTCTTCTGCTAGGTGGCAGCAGAGGGCTGTGAGAACTAAAAAGATCATCCGAGCTCTTTGTTGGTCTTTCTTCAATTCCTGCCAGTAGATGGGCCTGGTCTTCAACTCAACAGGCTGAGGTTCTTGTCCATTGAAAATGAATTCATGTGATTAGGTGGTGTTTCAGGGCTTCAGATCTCTGCCCTGGTTCTCCTCACCCTCTTCTCACCTCCTCCTCCCTGTCTTTCATGCACTCATTCCTTTTTATTGCCCCCAGACGCACTGTGTCCCATCACACACACACACACACACACACACACACACACACACTCTTCAGCACAGATGTGACACACACCTCTAGCTGTGAATGTTGCTCCATCTTTGCCATTTTTTTCCAAACCAAACCTGAGGGACGATGAACAGCACTGACACGGACAGACTAACGCCGGAGCCGTACACCTCCAGGCAGAGGGAGTGACGGAGCAGGACGCCCTGACACCAGGAACTCAACACAAAAAACACAAATCCACCGGACTCCGACTGAGACTCTGGTGACCAGCAGCAGGACCGGTGGACTGGACTCCACCTGGTGGATTTCTGACCCATCGTCAGTTCTCATCATCATCATCATCATCATCACACCAACTCTGACTGTGAACTTTGTTTCTCACCACTTTTCCCAGAGTGTTGTCGTATCCAAGAACGACTCAAGATGTGTAGGAGGCGGAGGAGGTGGAGGAGGAGGAGGAGGTGGAGGAGGAGGAGGAGGTGGAGGAGGAGGAGGAGGTGATTGTGGTGGGGGGCTTAAATGCTAAGGGCAACTTCTATTTCGTTCTTGTTCTACCAAACTTTTGTGTTCCACTTTCTGAGAAGAACAATGACTGACTGGGTTAATCCTCACTGACAGAACCTCCCCCATCTGTCCCCGTCTCAGTCAGGTGGACGACAGACCGCGTCTAATCAGGACTGGGACAAAGAGCCCGGGCGGCGGCGTGGGCACAGACGTGTGGCACCAGCGGTCAGTGCGACTGACCAGTGTGAACGGCCGTGGATGTCAGTCACGTCTGACCAACAGGAAAACGTTTGATGAATCTTCACATCAGTCCAGTTTAATGCCAGGTCCGTCTGCACGCCGATGATGTCACGCCATCATCCCCTCAACCCCGCCCCCATCTGCCCCTGTGTTTTCTCTGGCTCGTTCACAGCCCAGTGACCATTACATCGTCATGACCTAAATGTGTCGCAGCGCCCCCTCCCCCCTCCCCCCTCCCCCAAACACACGCACGTACACAACCCCCACCACCACAGCAGAAAGCACTACAGTCAAACAACAGTGGTAGGAAGAGTGTGATGTTTCCATATCTTCTCCAATGTTCTTCACCTCCTCGTTACTGTTGTTACTGTCATCATTAAACCAACAAATATTTTCCGTTCCTTTCCTGGACATATTAATATATATATATATATATATACAATATTTATACAATATGTTCCACTCCAGTGTGAAAACTGTTGTCAACCTGTTGTTACCCAGTCATTGGCCTGTTGTTACCCTGTTGTTACTCTGTTGTTACTCTGTCTGCGGCCTGTTGTTACCCTGTTGTCACCCTGTTGTCACCCTGTTGTCGTCCTGTTGTTACCCCGTCGTTGGCCTGTTGTCACCCTGTCATTGGCCTGTTGTTACTCTGTTGTCACCCTGTTGTCGGCCTGTTGTTGGCTTGTTGTTACCCTGTCATTGGCCTGTTGTTACCCTGTTGTTACCCTGTTGTTACCCTGTTGTCGTCCTGTTGTTACCCTGTCTTCGGCCTGTTGTTACCCCGTCGTTGGCCTGCTGTCACCCAGTCACTGGCCTGTTGTTACCCTGTTGTTACCCTGTTGTTGTCCTGTTGTTACCCTGTCTTCGGCCTGTTGTTACCCCGTCGTTGGCCTGTTGTCACCCAGTCACTGGCCTGTTGTTACCCTGTTGTTACCCTGTTGTCGTCCTGTTGTTACCCTGTCTTCGGCCTGTTGTTACCCTGTTGTTACTCTGTCTCCGGCCTGTTGTTACCCCGTCGTTGGCCTGTTGTCACCCAGTCATTGGCCTGTTGTTACCCTGTTGTCACCCTGTTGTCACCCTGTTGTCGCCCTGTCGTCGACCCTCCGTCGACCTGTTCTCACCCAGACAGGCCGATCCATTCTGGTTTGGCTCGTGGCCGTCATCGCAGACACACTCCCCGACAGGCACCATCCATTCCCCATCGGCGTTGCAGTGCATTCGAGGGGGCGCGCCCCCCCGAGATCTACTGTTGTCCACACACGTCCCAGTGACTGGGACCAAAGCCGTGGCCTCGGCCCCCGAAGGAGTGGCCGGGTAGGAAGCCAGGTGCAGGCTGGTGGCCGAACATCGACGGAAGAAGACGGTCACGGCCATGAGGGAGATGCAGGCGCCACTGTCCACCACCGCCAGGGCGAACCTGCCACAGGGGGGCAGCACTTAGAGCCGTGGTAAGGACCAGACTTGAGAACCGGGAGCAGGGCACTGACACTCACCCGTTCTTGGTCAGTGGTGAGAAGCTGAGGGTCTTGACGTTGACGCGGCTGTACCTGTTGGGTTGGTACTGGTGCGGAGAACTGGGCTCCACTTTGGAGAAGCTCTTGTCAGCAGCTATGGTGTCGATCTTCACCCAGCCATCTTTGGTTTCTCTGTCTCTGCTGGAGGGAGGCTGCATTGAGGACACGGCAGGAAGGGGGAGAAGACGAACAAGTGTCAGGGAGGATGGGACGACCAGGGGACGGGTAACAGATCAGTAGTGGGTGATAGTAAGTGCCTGTAACTAGTGTCTTGGACAGTACGTAGTAGTTGGGAGGTTGTTTCTGGTTGATTCATTTTCAGGTGCACCAGTGCCACAGGCCAGGTGGAGGTCTCACCTCGGCGCCCCGGCTTCTCTGCAGCTCCCTCTGAGAGTCGGCCTGTCTGTAGTAGAGGGTGAGGGTCTCTCGGCAGGCGGGGGAGGGCGATCGCAGACTCCCACAGTCACGCACCGAGAACTTCAGTGTGACAAACACCCGCGGAGACGACTGCCGGTACAGGAAGGGTGTGGCCAACCAGTTGTCCTGGAGACGGGGGTTTGGGCTGACGTTACAGACTTCGAAGGTGCGAATCAGCTTCCCCTGGTCGTCCAGGACGCTGACCTCGTCCCACTGAGGAAGACAGAAGAATGATTGTGTAGCAGACAGAAGGAGGTGCTAATCCTGCTCCTCCTCACTCCACAGCTCAAGCTCAGTTTCCAACAACTTTCTCTGGCATTTGTGAACCAGAGCTCAGAGTCAGGCTCTGCTGCTCAGCTGACCATCCACCTGTGGGTGGGATCATCAGCCACGTTAGAGCTGACCTGGACTCAGCGTGGGATACAGGAAGTGGAAGGAGGAGAGGAGAGGTCACGTCACAGGGACGTAGATCAGTCGGTCCAGACACATAGAACTTTATTAACTCACTTTAAAATGACTGAAATTACTGACTCCTCACCCCTGTGTCCGGATCTGCGGTCCAGCCCAGCTCTGTGGTCGACTCCGTGGTGTCCAGGATGATCACTGAGGGGAGAAGAGAGAGAGTTGAAGACCAGACACAGAGGACCAGGGAGCCCAGGAGCACCAGGGAGCCCGGGAGGACCAGGGAGCCCAGGAGGACCAGGGAGCCCGGGAGGACCAGGGAGCCCGGGAGGACCAGGGAGCCCGGGAGGACCAGGGAGCCCAGGAAGACCAGGGAACCCAGGAGGACCAGGGAGCCCGGAGGACCAGGGAGCCCGGGAGGACCAGGGAGCCCGGGAGGACCAGGGAGCCCAGGAAGACCAGGGAACCCAGGAGGACCAGGGAGCCCGGGAGGACCAGGGAGAGCAGGAGGACCAGGGAGCAGTGGAACCAACATTTCAAAGTCAAAGGAACATCAGCAGGATGGAACTGAAGCTACAGAAGGTCCACAGACTGACCCATGTGACTGACACTGGACCACAGTTCACCCCTCGGTCCCTTAACAACCATTAACCCCATGTTGTCCAGTCCGTCTGACTTGGACCAATGACGTCTGCACTGAGACTGGATCAACAACTGTCAGTCCAGGTTCAACTTCAACTGAAATCCTCTTCTCCTGTCTCCTCTGTCCTCCTCCTCCTCCTCCTCTTCTCCTTCTCTCTCCTCTGTCCTCCTCCTCCTCCTCCTCCTCAGCCCCAGTCAAGCATCAATGATGTGAAACTTTTTTATATTAATATTGATGTCTCTTCTCTTTAGTTCCTTGTTTCTCAGGCTCCTCCTCTACAGCCACAGCCTCAACCCCGGGGTTCTGGGTTCTGGGTTCTGGGTTCTGGTCCAGGGTTCTGGTTTTCCTCCGACTCCATGCCTGTGACAGGAGTACTGGGTGTGGAGTCTGGACCTGAGTGCTGCTCTGATGCTGCAGCCTCTTCCTCCTCCTCCATCCTTCCACTCTTTACCATATAGTCCCCCCATGGTCCCCCCATGGTCCCCCCATGGTCCTGCATATGTTTGTATTATTTCTGTTAAGTTGACAGAAGAACAGAGGAGCTGAGAGGAGAACCACAGCTGAGTCCAGTTGGGCTGCATGTTAACAATAACAACAACAACAACAACAACAATAACAACAACAACAACAACAGCTTTGACGACAACACCAGAAAATGACAAAGACATTTGCAACCAGCAATGTGAGTTCCTAATCAGTACCAGTACCATTAGTACCACACAGATGACGCCCCCTCCTGGTCAGAGCAGAGCAAGAGGAAAACAGATGAAGACGACAGACGGGACTGTGGTCCAAACCGCGGCACCTCAGAGTGTATAAATATAGACACTGCTGAGTGAACCTTCCCTCTACACCGGTGTCCAACACTTAGACCCCCCCCCCCCCCCCCCCCCCCGGTTTCCCCCCCCGCCCACCCCCTGGTTCCCCCCACTGTGACACTCTCTCTGAGTGGAGGGCAGATGTAGGCCACATCACGGCACAGCAGATTTCCCAGGTAAAAATGGACGCACGCCAGAGTGGAGGTGTTAACAACGAGAAGGACAAAGGGGGGACGGGGGACGGGGGGTGGCGGGGGTGACGACAGCAGGGAAGGGGAGGAGGCGTAACGAGAGAAACACAGAGTGAAGTCAAAAAGTTCCAAGACAGAACAAGCTACTACAGTACTACTATTACTGTACTGTAGTACTACTACTGTTGTGGTTCTGACCCAGCTGAGGTCCCTCAGGGTCTGGAGCCTCCAGCTCAGCTCTGTTCACCGACACCACCTCTAATCTCCCCCACATTCTCCACCCAAACATTATACGCTGCAGATGACAAGACGACAATTTAGAGGTAGAGGGCGCTGTCACCAAACCATGTCATTAAAACAACCAGAGCCAGAGACTGGTCCATTCTGGGCTTCTATGGTTTTTCTACTCGTTGTGTTCATCTCTGGTTCTGTGCTGTTCTGCTGCTGGAACCATCTTCTTCTGTCCATCCATCCATCCATCCATCAACAACAGTTGACACTGCAACCACTACCAGCTACGACCATGAGCTCGGGTCAGAAAACAAGGTGTGACCTTGGGCTAAAGTCAGGGCTGGTCAGGGTGGACCAAGGCTAGGCTACATCTGTACCCAGTACTGGACTAGTGTGGTTCGGTACCTTGGTCCAGTACACCCTTCATTTGGGCCCAGAGCCACTAACCCTGTTCATTGGTCACATGACCTGTGCTCTGTCAACAAACTGACCAGGACCAGGACCAGGACCAGGTCAGTCAACGGAGGAGAAATGCCACGTGGACTTGAGGAGTCCGTCCCCCCAGCCCCCGGATGAATGAACTGCCCCAGTGATTGGGGTTAATACTGTCTTACAGAGGTCCAGGTCTTGGGCCCCGCACCAGTCCAGCCCATCTGTCACAGTCGCCGCCCAGATCTGAAGTGACCAACGTCCAGGACGTTAGTGACCATAGTCCACAGAGGAGGAAAAGGAAGAGGAGGAGTCTCCTGGGAGGAGGAGGGAGGAGGAGGAGAGAGCTGGGGGAGAGGCGGGGGGGACACAGTTTATACATATATATATATAGATGTTGGAGCAGATGTTGAGGCGCACACACACACACACACACACACACACACACACACACACAGACACACACACACACACACACACACACAGGCTGCATGTAGGCCATCATCTGTTCCACTCAGTTCCAGCCTGAGAACAGTCCAGAACCATCAGTACCATGTGAACACAGTAAAGACCATAGCTGGACCTGATCCACGACCACCGGGGGTCGCACCAGGTCCTGACTCCATGTGGGCCACGAGCGTGCACGTGAACATGAAGAGGGGAACTCTGTGGAGAAGACAAATCCAGCAGGACAGAGATGGTGCTAAAGCTGAGGCTCCAGACCTGAGAGTGACTCTCCAAAATGTCTTCTCACTTTGCAACAGACTCACTGTGACTACAGACGGTCAACTACAGACGGTCAACTACAGATGGTCAACTACAGACGGTCAACTACAGACGGTCAACTACAGACGGTGATGGTGTGAATGCTTAGAGATGAAGTGGAGACTCACCGTCCTCTGCTGAGTGGGACTGGACCAACAGACACAGATACAGACCCAGAGTCCACATGATGAAGAGCGTGGGTTGGTTTGACAGACAGAGGCAGAGAGAGGGAGAGGAGACCAGAGGAGGAGGAGGAGGAGGAGGAGGAGGAGGAGGAGCCTGTAGACTCCAAATATGGACGAGAGAGAGAGAAACAGGTAGAACAGAAGAGAGTCCACTTCTACAGTTCACAGATAGTGAGTGAGACAGACAGACAGACACACAGACCCCCACCCCACCCTCCATCTGTCTGTGTGTCTGAGCAGGGAAAAAAAAATAAAGAACCAACCATCGTCCAGACACGTTGAAGGATGTGGCTCCACCTCTCCACAGTCTCACCCTCAGACTGTCTCACCCTCGGTCCGTTTTCTTCTCCCTCTGACTCTGCACATGTATGGAGCAGTGTGATTTGGGTGTGTGGGCTGGAGACTGGATGGATGTCCTCACTCTGACCACTTCACTTGGACACAGCGACAGACGCTGAACCTGAGATGATGAATCAATGGACATCAGTCACTGCAGGCAAAGACTGAGGACAGGTTTGATCCAGTCCCGGAGCAGAGACACACCCACACCCGCAACCTCTTCCTGCTGATACATGTTTGGATTTGACCCCGATCCAAAGGCAGAGTTCGCTCCGAGTGGGAGAAGGTTTGACACCGAAGCCCGGGTCGAGTGGTTCAGTCGAAACACTTTTACATTGAAGCAATATTTGGCGACACCTACTGGCGAAAATACGCTTTTACAACGAGTTCCTCCTGACGGAAACGGAAAAGGTTTTAGCGGCGGTCAAAATGAAAATAAATAACATTTCCGCCTCTGTCCACAACGATGCGCTCTTCAAACCACCATTCTCCTGCGGGTTATTTGTCGATCTCTCAACCGGAAGTTGCGTTGCAATGCTGAACTAAATAAATACATGGGTAGCTGTTGATTCACATACACAAAGGGTGAAATGAAGTCAATGAGTAGAAAAGACGTCGTTGACTCCACTGGTCCAGACACCGGAGAGACCAAATCTCTGGAGGTTAGGACCACGACTTTAACTTGGTGTCCTTGAGTGGCCTTTGAGAAACAGTCCCTGGCCCTTCAGTCTACAGCTTGTCCATCCTGCACACCTGGTCCCAGAATAAGATGCTCACTTTGAACATCGTTGATCACAACTTCGAGTTGACTGAAGTCTTCAGCTGGTACAGTCCTTATTGTCATCGTCTTCATGTCCCCCGCCCCCCACCACCCACCCACCCATGTACAACCGTAGAAACGTGTCTAAACAGGAAGTTCAAAACACCTTTTCATGATTTATTTGAAAAATTCTTGGTCATTTTTTAACATCATTCTCCAGTTGAAATACATTTGATCACTGACCCCCCCCCAGCCCCCCACCCCTCCCACCTCACCCCCAGTCCACACCTGACTCTTGTATTTACACCGTACTGACCCCCCCACTCTATTCCAAACACAAAATGTACGACTGTTACTAGTTTAAATACACAAATAAATACTTACCCCCCCCCGTCCCCCAACCCTAACCCATGACCAGTTGACTCTGAAAGAAGACCTCAATAAATAAACGCTCCATAAAGCCTACAGCCCTATGACACCAGGGGGCAGTGGTCTCTGTCCTGGTGAGTATTTCAGATAAGGAAGACCCCCCCCCCTCTACTTCACTCCTCTGCTTCGTTAGTGACTCATCAATTAGAACCTTTACGGTAACAACGGGCAGAGCAGCTGGTTTGGAACGTATCACCGGAACCTCACGGGTTCTTGGGAAGATCTACCATGGGAACCTTTTCGGTGGGAGACATCGGTGAGTTTCCTTTGCCGCTCGCCAACCCATCAGCCCCGGCTTCAGGCACAGGGGTGTGAGCGGGTTTGCCCGCCTTGGTCGCAAACCCCTGAGCTATGTCGTCAAAGGTTCTTCCTTTGGTTTCGGGAACCCGCAGGAAGGTGAAGATGAAGAAGCCGACGAGAAGGACCGTGAAAATGATGAAGACATACGGACCTAAAACCTCCTGAGACGAGAGGACACAGAGCCGTCAGGAAGAGAAGACAAAACCACGGACCCAGGAGGTCACCAGGGCAGATACACAGCTCCTACCTCCAGTTTGAGGAAAGAAACCCCCACCAGGAAGTTGGCGGTCCAGTTGGAGAACCCAGAGACGGCCATGGCAGCAGGTCGAGGCCCCTGGGAAAAGAGCTCTGCCACGATGAACCAGGGAATGGGACCTGGGCCCATCTCAAAACTGGCAACGAACCCAAAGACTGCCACGATGGCCAGGTAGCTCATGGGGGGGTAAATCTTCTGCTCAGATACAAAAACAACCAACAATTTCGTAAAAATGCATCAAAATCTTGGGTGGGAGTTCCAGAAGAAGAGCCTCACCCCCACAGCAAGAGAGACGGTCAAGACCAGGGCACAGGCAGCCATCCCAGCCAGGCCGATCAGGTGCAGCGTCCTTCGCCCCACTTTTTCCACAAGGAAGAGCTGGAAGAGATGAGGGAAAACCGCTGAGAACCAATGGATCTCATGTTTGAAGAGGGACGTCAGGACGACGGCTACTCACCGAGACGACCGTGAAGACCGTGTTGACGATTCCCGCTCCAATGGTGGCGTAGATTGGTTGACTCACACCAGCACTGGAAAATATGCCAGTCGAATAGTAAAAGACCTGGCAGAGGAGAGAGGGGGCGGGGCGGGGGCGGGGCCGGGGCGGGGGCGGGGTCAGGGAGTGTTGATGAGGATAAATAGAAAGTACTGCATGAGTTTCAGAAGAAAATTAGAACGTTTTCAGTACTGGGTTGGGTGGAGCCAGGGGCGGACTTCAGAAGTCTAGTGTGTGTGTGTTTGAACTCACAGCGTTGATGCCGGACAGCTGCTGCGACAGCTGCAGGACGATGGCGATGATGATGGGCTGACGATACGACGGTGACAGGAAGAGTTCACGGATGGTGACTTTCTTCTCCAGCGACATCTTCATCCCTTCCTCCTTCATCTCCTGAATGTCGTCGTCCACATCCTCAGTTCCACGCAGGTGCACCAGCGCTACGGCGACAACAGGCGTTCCGGTCAAAACACCAGTTCAATCCGGTCTGGACCGAAACCGTCCCCGTCCTGGAGACCAAACCAACCTTTCCTCGCCTCGTCCTCCTGGTTCAGGACAATGAGAAGGTATCGGGGGCTCTCAGGGCAGAATGGCAACATGACGGTTTGCAGCACGGCAGGAAGAGCTGTCAGAGCCAGGAGCAGAGGCCACAGATCTTCAGAGCCCAGCAGAGGCTCCAGACCGAAGATCTGACGATGAACAAACACGGCAGCAAACACTTCTTACAGACTCCACACTTTCGCCACTTTCTGCTACAGTATCTGTCAGGGACGTTAGCTCAGGAAATGTGTTAAATGGGAAACTCCCAGTAGAGCGGTGTCCCTAAGAGTGCCCCCTGTCTCACTTTACATGTGACAACATTTGATGACGGTACCTGAGCCACCAGGATGCCAACCACCACGCCCAGCTGATGCAGCGTACCAAAGGCCCCTCGCACTGAGGTGGGAGAGATCTCGCCCACGTACATGGGCGTCAGTCCAGTGACCAGTCCGCAGAAGACGCCGATAACCAGACGTCCAACAATGATCATCTCAAAGGATCGACTCAGACCAGACAACCCCATCAGAGAGGCGCCGACCACGGCCAGGATGTTGGACAGTAGCATCGACTTCCGCCTGGTCACGGGGTGAGAGGTTCAGAAGACGCTGAAGCAAACGCTGGTCCTAACGACTACAAGTGTCAACCGTCTGTGACCACCGGTCGACTGTGTGGTCTCACCTGCCAAACCTGTTGACGACGGCACCCACAGAGAAGGAGCCGATCATCCCTCCGACGCTGAAGATGGCAACCGAGACGCTCCACACCATGGTGACGGTGCCGTCTTCAAATGGTTCGCCATAACGCTCCCGAGACACGTTCTTGAAGAACGTACGAAGTTTCTGTCCGTGGAAGAGAGGCCAGATTTATTTATTTATACATGTTGTCATAGATTCACGTCCACACGGGGGCAGTGTGGCTCTGGGACTCAACAGAAGAAATGGTGGCGATGGTTGTTGAATGACGGACACACCTCCTCTGGAGCGTTGATGACTCCGGTGTTGTAGCCAAACTGCAGCGATCCGATGACGGCGGTGGAGACACAGTAGAGCAGGTACAGCGTCAACTTCCTCTGAGGCTGAGGAGCAGAGAACAGCAGGGCTTCAAACAGTGGCACCCTTGTTGACAAAGAGCCTGTTGTTGTTGTTGTTGTTGATGATGATGATGATGATGATGATGGTGATGATGGTGCCACTGGTAATCCACACAATGAGCCCTCAGTTGACCCCCCACCACCCTACTGACTCTGAGGTTCCCTGTGATTGGCCCAGCCTCGGCTCCTTCGAACCAAGGCCAGACAGTTCTGAGGACAGTCCTCGGTGACAACACCGACTGTTCTCCGACGGTTCTCTGACTGTTCTCCGACTTCTCTGAGTCCTGACTCTGAGAACAGAGAACATCAGGTTCCACATTACCTACAGATGAAAAGTGTCAGCAAAGACACTCTGACACGACCAGTGGACGGGTGTGGGAGTTGGACTGAGGGCGGTACAGTCGGACGCTGCGGTGTGGAACACACTGTTCCAGAGAAGGACGCGGCATAACTGAGGGGAAAGACTGCGTCTGAGATAAGAAGATGGAGGAGAAGAAGGAAGGAAGTGAATGAAATCATTAACGTCAGCGCGTTTTCACAGACCAGGGTGGTTCTCAAACCATGGTTCACGTACCAGTGCTGGTACTGCCCGCAGCGCGAGTCAGTGTGTGTGTGTGTGTGTGTGTGTGTGTGATGGAGTTCATCACAGAACATGAGCGGTTTCTGGTCAATGGTTCAGAGTGAACAGAGCTGAACACCAGCGTGGACCTCAGCTGCTGTTGTCCGTCCGTCCGTCCGTCCGTCCGTCCGTCCAGCTGGTATTGACCTTCTGTTGATCAAGTTTAAATAGGAAATGAACACAAAGTCTTGTTCCATAGCATCCTGCTAAGAGTGAGATCTAACATTCACACCTCTGGTTAATCCAGAAAGAAAAAAGACAAAGGTCTGAACCAGGCCCCGAGTCAGGGTTCAACCTTTTCTGCTTGTCCACCAGGGGGCTTTGTCATGAAGAACTGTACACATGGCTACGTTACAACAACCTGCACTGGCGCGACTTCCTGTTTCATGACTGGGTTTCCTCGCAACTCTTTCACAAACGTAGACGCCACAGCTACGGCTTCACCGTGTCATCACGTCTGCTGCAATGTCAGAGTTTCATCAACTGGTCCAGTGGACTGGAGGTGGGAGCAGAGATGTTTCCTCACCCGGTCGTCCTGTTGACTCAGAGCAGGAGTTTTTCTGAAGTGGTGAAATTCTTACGTAAAACTGAAGCAGTGATTGAGGTTTTGTTAGGCAACTGGACATCGCTTTTTTTTTTTTGGAAACCCTTCATCTCATCTCATCTCATCTCATCTCATCTCATCAAAGAAGCTTCTTCAGTACCTGGAGCTTCATCCTGGGAGTGGGTGAAAGGTGGTGTCTCAAAACACCACCTCTGTTGAGAGATGCACCTGTGTAGTGGAAAACCACTGACATCTGAGGTCAACCTTACAACATTTCTCAAAACCAAAGCGCTGAAGATATTACAACTGCTTTACAAAATGTTCTGTTACCGTCAGTCACCCAAGTGTCCACTAGAGGGGGCTTTATTCCTCTAAACTCTAACTCATCAACCAGACACCATGCATTTAGACTGGAACTAAGCCTGTCACTAACGCAACTGAGATGGACTCCACTCCATCTCCACTACAACTCCATTCACCTGACTGTTGTTGACAGTGATGGTTGAAGGTTGAAGCTCAAGTCCTACCCAACAGAACCAGTGTGTGGATGTCCAACAGTCGCCTCATCTGGATTCTTATCCTGGGACAGATCTCCCTCTGAGGTCGTCATGGTTTCCGGCCTAAGAAAATGTTTGAGTGATGTCTCTAAAAAATGGGTCTTTGTCCAGGAGTCAGAGGTCGTCGGTGTGGAACTGGTGTGGAGGGTTCTGCTCCTGGACATGATCCAAGGAGATGATGGACATGATCCAAAGGAAGCAATTGGACAGTGAGTGGCAGATCAATGGCCTGTTCTCCTTTGAAGACCTGTCACCTCACCAGGATGGAAGCCTCACAGCTTGTCACCCTGGACTCAGTGGTTCAGTGAAACAACATTCCTCAGGCAGAGAACCAGGAAGGAGAACGCTCAGGTTCTGACTTGTCAACCAAACACTTCCTGTCTGTCTCTGCCACACCGATGAAGAAAACTCCACCAGGGCCACTCTGAACAAGGACCGGCCCAGCTGAATCCATCAGACCAGCATGAGGGGTCCAACCAGTCAGAACCAGGTCGACAGGAAGGACAGTGAAGAAGAAGAAGAAGAAGAAAGACTGAGCTCCACTCTCACCTTCTCATCCTCCATTCTCTCCATCGTTGCTTTTTCTTCAAAGATGATCAGAAGAAAAGCTCAGTCCTACCCACCAAGAACCAAGAACCAAGAACCAGGAACCAGGAACCAGGAACCAGGAAGGAGTCCTTGTAGCTTGAGCCTCTGAAATCCACCAACAAATGAGGTTTAAAGAAATGGGATGAAAACAAAAGTAACTACAGACGAGTTCTGCTACAGACAACGGAGGCTGACGACTGGTTTATACTCGGCAGGAGTTCCTGGTGTTCTCCTCCTCCTCCTCCTCCTCCTCCTCCTCCTCCCACACTGACCCCTCCCTCAGCCCCCCCATTTCAGCTTCTCCTCCTCCTGCTCCTCTGCGTTAGTTCAACTTCCACTACAGACACTCCACCAGTAACTGTTTCTGTCAGTAACAATTCAGAAACAGTTCAACAGGGGGCGCTACCAGTGGAATTCAGCCTCATAGGCGACAGTTGGGTGCATTTCCAGAAACATGTTTATTAATGAGCACCGTCCTTCTGTAACAAATAAGAGTTCAGTAACAGGAACAGGTTCACCAACAGTCGGTAACAGTCGGTAACAGTCGGTAACATACCTTCAACTACACTCTGATTAAAGCACCATCATCATCATCATTTTGAATCAGTACTAGATACAAAGCGCAGTGTTCTGTGGAAACGTGTCTCTGTACCTCGTGGGGTCCACGCACCACTGTTTGACAGAGAAGCTAGAGAAGAGTCAACAGTGAAGTCAAACCCAAACTCACCCAAGGAACTTCTGTTTCCGAACCCAAAAGACACCGTTCTTGGTCCGGAGCGTTGTCTTCTACCAGTTCTCCTGCTCCTGCTGCAGGTTCTCCTGCTCCTCCCAGTCCTTCTGGTCTCCGCTCTCACACCCCCCGCCCCCCGCCCCGCGACTTTTATCCTTCCTCCGCCCGCGCCCCTCCCTGCGCTGCGGTCGGTCGGTCGGTCGTCTTTGACTCACCGACCGTCGGTGTCGTTCTAACCGGTCCGCTCACAGACCGCGGACGGGGAGCAGAACGGACCGTGTGTAGGTGGTGATGGGAACGTCACGTGACCTGAGCGGCCCATTCCAGAACATTAGTTTTTACGCTGCTGTTTCAGATGAAGACAAAAGAGTTGGTCAACGTTCACAACTGAATGAAAGAAAAGCTGATTGATTCCAGACGGTGGCGCTGACGTCCACCTGCCTGGACTCCAGTGACTCCAGTGTCTGTGTCTTATCACTGACCCTCATACGGCTGGAACCATCAGACCTGGTCACACTTACATAAAACCAACCCACGGCCGCCGCTGGACGCTACTGGCGCTGGTGCAGCCGCCGTTTCCGTTCACGGCCCCTAGATTGACCCCCCCCTCACCCCCCGGGTCGCGGGAACAAAAGGCCTACGTGCTTGTGGTGGAGATACCAAGCCTGGTCATGCAGAAGTCATAAGACCGGCTCAGTGGGCGGCAAACAAAAGGGGGCGCCCTCGCTAATTCTTCAGCCGCTCCATCCATAATCCACTCACTCCACCTCAATCCTACTCTGGAATTCCATAAGTTCTCTGGACACACCGGCCTCCATGTGAGGCCACCTCCGAAAACCACTTCATCAGGACCCAGATCTACTGGTCTCAGTGTTGGAAAGAAGACCAGGATCAGTCAAAACTGTGTTGATGGTGAAGACAAGACAGTCACTCACTCTGTGACCTGCTGGGTTGATGTACGTACTGTACCAGTTACCACACACTGTACCAGTTACCACACACTGTACCAGTGCTGTAGACTGACTACAACAGGGAAGAGGAAGTCAACAAGTTGAGTGTTTACACAACCATGTGCTTTTGTTTACTTTTCATTGCTGGTCACATGGTGCAAGGATGAACCAGTGGTTGAACAGCATTGAGGAAGTAGATCCAGTCAGTAATGTCTGTGTCAACAGAGTCTGAGAACCGGTTCTAGCATCATTGCACTTTTTCAGAAGCTAATGCTATTCACATTAGCAGTCTGCAGAGTTGTATGTGTGTGTGTGTGGGGGGGGGGGGGGGGGTGCTCCACCATGAACAACGTGTAGATTCATTGGCTGATGAGATTGGCAGTCAACCACTGGAGGCGCTGCTGTGCACGTTAATTCGGGCTGGAGGACGGAGTTCGCTACAAAAGACGTTTCAGAGACGTCGTCAACAGTGAATATACAGCGACCACAAACACATGGACTAAGTATCACCAAGGCCTGACCAGTTCACCAAAGCACCAGCAGAGGGCGGACTGTGTAAACGGCCCGTGGTGAAGGATTGGTTATGGACCACACTGCCATCTAGTGCACTATAAACCCCATAAACCCATATCTGCAAATAGAGAGGAGAGTTCTCGATTGGTTTTTGAGTGACGACCCCTGGTGGATGTCCAGGGGAGCATTTTTTTTGCAAACAAACTTGTCAACGTCACAGTAGAGCGCACCCTAACGTCCATCAAGTGTATTTCCCATCATAGTCCATTGGTGTTTGTATTTGTTTGTTCACTAGTTTCACCGTCGACCTCCTGCACCTCAGTGGACAGGTCCAGGTGAGAGTGAGACGGCGAAAAGTCCATCATTTAGTGAAATCAGTGAAAACAAGAGCAACGTTTGGTTGAGATAGTTTTATATTTATTATTTCATTAACAATGTCGTAGACAACGGCGTGAAAACTGGGAACGAACCTTTACAGAGACTTGTGCGTGTTTGTGTTAACATTGATGAAGATGCCATGGTGTAGTCGGGTGGTCATTGATGTTGAGGGTCAACAACACTTCAGATCTTCCCGGGGAAATTCCCCTCCTCCATCTGTTCATCCCATTTAGACACCTGCCAGCAGAGGGAGCAACATCAACCACACAGTCCAATCATCTAGGTCAGTGATTTTCACACCACCAACCATCATTTTTTAAATATATATCTATCTATCTATCTATCTATCTATCTATCTATCTATCTATCTATATATATATATATATATGGGACACAGTTTCTCAATGTATTGACAGTCCCTACGTGTGGAACCTGGGCCTGTTCTAATGAGAAGAAAGAGAGAAAGAGACCGAGCTCTTCTTCTCACACTGTTTTGATCACAGTGAAGCTTGAGGAGCTGTGGTTGAGAGCTTTCACCAACTCTCCAAATACGTTCATCACCACCTTCATTAGGTGAGATTACATCATTTCCCACTGCACACCTGTGTCGCGACGCACTGGCTGATAATCACTGATCTGGGTCCTCCAGGTATGACATACTATGTTCTGGTCCTGGTCCAGTCTTCAGCTTTTGTTGACCAGTCCAAAGTCACACTGTACTATCAACAGTTCTACAGCAGGAGGCAGTAGTGAGCACTCACCCAGCTAGTGGGACACAGACTCTTGTAAACCCTCTGGTACCACTGACAAGGACTGGTGTCCTGGTCTTTGGCTGACAGAACCTTGTTGCATCTGTGAAAATCTGCAGCAGAAGATGGAACTCTCGTCACAACGTAAATCCCACAAAGAACAACCGACAGAAGGAAAAAATCCTCCGTGACATAAGTGATAATAACGGTTAGGAACAAAATAGAGGTTTTGCTTGACCGTCCTCACCCAGGTAGTTCTGGAAACAGTTGCGGGTCTGGTTGGTGTTGGGGAAACGGGCATCAAAGGGTGCCGTCTTGTAGTTCATCATCTTCTCTTCAATGGTCTCAGACATTTTGACGGAGAGTCGGACAGTCGACTGGAAAACAAGATTTGTACAAATGTCAATTTTTGTCCTCCTGGGAGGTTCTGGTCTCTGGGATGAGACGTGAAACCCTCTGTGTCCTGTTACCATCAGACCGACTATGGTCCGATTAAATGACGAGGCCGACACGGACTGAATTATCTGCTCGATTTCAACATCCATCCTTCACTCTGAATTCATCAGTTCTGATCCAAATACACCTGTGGATTCAGTTACTCTCGGCCAGAACCGACCAGGTCGAAATGGACTTTTCAGCTCAGATCAGAATGAAAAGATGGAAACTTGAAGGAAAGTGTCCCGGTGGCCGGAGTGTCCTGAGGGACTTTGAATGACGTAGGAATAAAAATCAAATGTCAACCTTAAGGTTTCTACCACATCGGATCCAACCAGTCAGTTCGACCCACAACAACGGAACTATCCCCACGATATTAACCTCGGTTCAACCACAGTCATAAGTCCACTGTCCTCATTGTCCTCATTCTTATTCTCGACCTCAACACTGTGTGAGATCGGACGGTCAGTTAGCTACTGCTAAGTGCTAGCTGCAGGACCGGAAGTCCAGGTTTCACCAACATTTCGACCGTTTGGTCGATGAACAGGACTAAAGCTCGACTCTCCGAGACAAACGGAGCTCAGCTGAAGAGACAGAGCCGCTGGACAGAATCCTAACCCTCACCTCTGTAGCTCGGCTTCAACGGTGTCCTCTCCGGAGGTGTCCTTCTTCCTCGACGCGCAAAGCTTTCTGGGACGCGGGGTTATTCTGAGTCTATTCTTCTTCTCGTGTTGCCATAAAAATTTTTTACCGCCCTCTGCAGGCCAATACGAATGCTGCCACAGACTGGGTTTGAAAGGTGGACTTCAAGTGAGTTACGTCACAGTTGAAGTAACGCCGTTCGACCACAGGGTGGAGTCGAACACGGACAGACACCATAGAGGTGGACACACAGGGGTGTGGCGACCTCTGGTGAAGAAACATAACAACGACAGGTCCGGTGGAATTTATTTCAGTTCCTTGACTCGGTGGATCCACAAAGGTACTGTCTGGGTGTCAGCAGCGCCCTCTACTGGGACAGAGGACCACCACCACCTCTTCCTGCTGAAGACTGGGTCAGAGGTTTCCTCTGTTTCCCAGTCAAACCTCACAGTAACTGCAGTCGGGTCGGTGTAGTAACAGTAAGACACCACTAGTCCTTTTTGTACCCAGTGATTGCTTAAAAAAAGCAGCAAAGTCTCAAGACTGAATTTACTGCACTTTTAAAAAACTTAGGTCAGCCTACATCAGCCTGCTCCGTCCTGACACCCCCCGCCCCTGCCCGGCCCCCTCACCCAGTCAGGATATAGGTGTTGTCCCCCGAAAAGGAAGGAAATTCTGTCACCAAGAACAATGGGCCTGTTTCTCTATCTATAGAGTCAGAGTCAGAGCGAGCAGAGAGAGGGGACCAAGCGGGACTGTTCCACTCTGGAGACAAAGACCACGTCCAACGGACGCACGAGAATGGATATTTAGTCACAAGAAGTGAAGCACTGTGACCAGGGAGGAGAGACCAGAGACCAGAGACCAGAGACGGGTTCAGGAGTCTGGAGAATGGCTCACGGCTCTTGGAGAAGACAGTGTGACGGTGCTGGAACACTCTGAGACCAAGACCAGATCCAGGTTTGGACTGACTGCCATCACAAACTTCAGAGGAACCCAACGAACGTGGGTGAGTGACGGCTAACTGTTCGAACAGGAGAACCAGGTGTGGGTTGGTGAAGTCCTCCGTCCCTGATCACTAAGACGTCTGTGTGTGTGTATCTGGATGATGAAGAGTTCAGACTGACCACCGAGGTACCAGTTGGGGGCGGGGGGGGGGGGGGGGGGGCCCCCGCGCGGGTTCCCCAGTCACCACAACAGCTGGTCCTGAGTCCAGTGAAACACACTTCCTGTTCCAGAGTGGGGGAGAACACAGCGGGTGGGGTCAGATAGGGTGGTGGTGGTGCGGTGGGGGGGTGTTGACAACCTGCTGTAGATTTCCTGTTGATATTTTCAATGACATCATTCTATTGTTGAATAGTTCCGACCTGAGCGGGGGGCTCCGGGGGGGCACCCAGCTGAAGGTGACTCTCTGACTGTGTGACTGATGGAGGGTTCTGGAAGTCCACGCTTCAGGAAGCTGCACTTCCCAGTGGGTCTGTGGATCAACTCGCCAAGGAAACACTTTGCCAAACTCGGGGGGCGCTGGCCCAGCGCCCTGTCTGTCAAGTTAGTTTCAAGTTGAAATAAGTCGGGCACTGACAGGTCCTCCCCGCCGCTGACCGCTCGCTTCCTTTTCCTCCTCCGCTGTTTCCAGGTCGACGACCAGCTCTGACGCAGCCTCCCTCCACGACGCCCCCTCCGCTCCATCCTCTTCCCTCTCGAACTCCACCCCCTCGCTGGCTTCCCCCGCCCCGTCTCCGTCTCCCTCTCCGGCCTTCCTCAGGCCACGGCCTGCAGCCCCGCAGTCTCGGGCGAAGCGTCTTTCCCACCTCTTCCTGCGGGGGCGCTCCAACAGCGACCGGGATCGGGCAGTGGGAGAGAGGGAGAGAGAGTTCTGGGCCCAGTCGGCTGCCCCCTCTACACACCACTATCTGCCCCCTTCCTCCTCCTCGGGCCCCGGTCTGATCAAAATTTACGGCGATGCCTTGTCCAGTGGAGCCAACTATCGCTCCCTGCTGGCCAATGTGCACTCGACCGCCAGGCAGCTCATTGCTCAGGTCATCACCCGCTACACCGAGAGAGAGAGGGAGGAAACAGACGATGCAGGTGTGTGTGTGTGTGTGTGTGTGTGTGTGTGGTGTTGGGGGGCTGGGTGAGTGGGGGGCGGGGCCCTAATTGTGGAGAATTGTGACTTCTAGTGAACTCTTCCTCACTCCCTCTGTCGTCCAGTCGTCCAGAAACACAGCCCCGATGACTTCCTGCTGTGTGATGTCATTGGAAAACCCGTCCAGCAACCAGATGGAGCTGTCAAATGGCAGACGGAGTGCCGCAGGAGCGTCGCCCCATGGGAATGTCCCTTGTTGTTAGTGGACATGTGGCGGCCCAAGGACGGCTTCGAACGACGCTTTGAGATTCAAAGAAGGGAGGACTACGAGAGAGAGGAGAAGGAACGGGAGAGCGAGAGGGAGGCGGAGGCGGAGCACTGCCCAGGTAAGTGGACCGCCCAGAACCAACCCAGGAAAACCAAGCACTCACACTGACCCACACCTGTCTGTGTACCTGGGGAGCAGGTGTGCGCTGGCGGGGCAGCAGGATTTCATCAGGGGCGGAGGAGAGCGAGCGAGGTCACAGGGGGAGGAACACGGAGCTCAGGAGGAGCATCAGTGACATGAACCTCAGTCTGAGGCGTCGGCAAGGCAACCACGTCGCCGGCGAGCCGACGGGCTCCGGCCGCGGGTCACAGGACAGGAAGAACACTATAAGTGTGATGAGCCCACAGCAGGGGGAGGTAAAGAGCAGCAGGAGGACAACAGTCCTCTGGGACCTTCTTCTTCACCTTCTCTTTATCAAGACCTGTCCTGCTGTTCCAGGTGAGGGCATCTAAGGTCCAAGCCAAGGTGGGGTGGACACACCAGCCGGTGGAGGACGACAGAGACGACTCCACCTGTGACCTGGAAGTGATGTCACAGAGTTTGATTCTTCCACCCACGGACAAACCCTACTTCCTGTTGCTGCAGGGTTACGACCAGAGCAGGGTAGGACATGTTGATCTGATAAGATCAGGGAGACACACACACACACACACACACACACACACACACACATGACATCATACCTGCGTGTGTGTAATGTCTTCATACCATCAAGGTGCCCCTCCCCTTGCCCCCTCTCCACTGTGACGCTGTGAAGATAATAACCCCACCCAACCCTCTCCCCTGTGTCCCCTCCAGGACTTTGTCCTGTACATCATGGCGGCCCACACCCACGTGTTTGGACGGAAGCCCACGGTGAGGGAGAGGGAGAGGGAGAGGAGGGGGCGCAGGCCCCCGAGGGTGGACACCTTCCTCTCGGCACCCCACCTGCTGACCAGACACCTGCTGGTCAGGAGAGACTCGGCCGTCCCAGGGACGCCCACTGGACAAGGTACCAACAGTACTGCCCCCTCCTGGTGAGTGGTGAGTGAGTGCGATCCCAGCGCACCTGCCTGACCCCAGTGTTGACTGTGTCTCCCCAGCTCTGATGAGACCCTTCAGGGGGGGGGTGGTGACCCACAACGGAGCGGCACTTTACAGAGAGGCGGTCCTCAGACCCGGGGATGTGATCGGCCTGGGGGACCATTTCCTCTTCCTGTATCGTGACCCCCGGGTCACACCGGCCCCGCCGCTGGCGTTGACTCTGCCCTGGCAGGCTGACTCCTCCGCCGGCTGTTGCCCCTCAGCTCTGGTGGACAGACAGGAGGCTCTGAGGCAGTACCTGGGGTCGACGGAGGCGGTGCTGAAGTTTCAGCCCCGTCACGCAGACGCCCTGTTGCAGGTGAGCGAGCAGAAGGTCTCAAGCATGGAACTGAAGAATACGGCTTGGGCCTGATGTTCTCGTCTTCTGTAGGAGATCATCTCCAAAAATTCATCTCCAGACTCGGGTGGAGGGCCGCTGGCTCCAGCCTACCTCCTGTCCATCATGATAGACCACGCCTCCAAACACCTTGACCCCGCCCTCACACCGCAGATACTACTGAAGTCGGCCAATCTGATCAAAGAAATCGTCTGGGTGAGTCAGGCACCAAAACAACTCGAGTCTCCCATCTGACTCGACTCTAGTCTGACCACGAGTCTAGTCATACAATCCAAGTCAGGCTGCAAACAACAGCAAGAAAATGAATCATGGCAACAGTATATGTCTCATGGTGATGATGATGAGGTGAAGACAGACAGACAGACAGACAGACAGACAGACAGACAGGCAGATGTGTGTCCTTCACTGCAGCCTCTTAGGTTTTGGACAGCAGCAGGGATGAGCTGATGTCACTTCCCTCCTGCTGGAAAATGTGCTGTAACGGTCCTGGCTGCAGGAGCACACGCTGCTCCCCCTCGTCCTCCACCACACTGGGCTGAAATGCTTCTCCAACTCTCTTTACAGGAGAACATTAAGGAGTTTGGGGATAAACATCCCACACAGAAGTAAGAGATCTTTCTGTTTCCTCTGTTCAGAGAACATTTCATCATCTAACCTAGATCTGGAATGACTAGAGCGTCCCAGCCTGTCTGCTGCTCAGTGGCATGTCTCTCTCTCTCTCTCGCTCTCTCTCCATTCCTCTCCAGTTCCACAGAGCAGGAGGGTGAGATTAGCGTCCCCGATGTTCAGAAGCTGTCGCTGGACCTTCGGCCCCTGATGTTCTGGATGTCAAACGCCACGGAGCTCCTCAACTTCTTCCAGGTCAAAGTGGAGAACATGGAGAAAGAGTGGGAGTTTGAAGGTGAGAGTGACCCCAAGGTGACACAGAGATGAAAGGAGCCGCCGGCGTTGTCTCATTGGTCCCACCACTGTCTTTGAAGCCCCCGGAGACCCAGTTCTGACGGCGGACATGGACACCTGCTCAGAGGCTCTGGCACAGCTGGACGACGTCATCATGCACACCTTCCAGCAGTGCGTGTACCACCTGACCAAGGTACAGGCCTTCCACATAGCCCACATTTCTCTGCAGTGGCTGACGACACGCTGGAAAACCACCAACCGTTACATTCCGTCCCGATGTCTTTCTCAAGACTGAAAAACTATTTTAGTTCAGTGAAGCCTCGGCTCTCGTGGCCCCACCCATTATTGGTTCTAACATTTTCCAGCTGCGAGAATCTCTGTTTCCTCTGCGCTCACAGAAAAGGTTGAGGTCCAGGAAAATACACCAACTGTATCCCGCCAACATCCACCACCGTGCAACACTTAGGGGCTCGCCGTGGAACGTCACATGTCATGGCTGCACGCCACTAGGTGTCGCACTTTGTAGTTTAATCAGAGGCGTAACTGTGTCTGTCCGACTGCCACTGAGTGGTTAGCCGTCCTCGCTCGTCGGCAGACTTACCTGGGGGGCGTCAACGTACCTGTGTCAATGTTGTTTCACCACAGTTGCACAGATTGTCCAACGGCGGCGCCTCTGCTGAGGTGACGTCAGCATCCAGTCCCCTGAAGGTGCAGTAGGATGACGTGTTTGTGTTGGTGTTGTGGCTCCACGCAGACCCTGTACTCGCTGCTCCCAGCTCTCCTGGACTCCAACCCCTTCTCCAGCGAGGACAACGACAAGGAGAAGGACGGGGGAGAAGGTGGAGAGAAAGGCAGACGGGATGGAGAGGTGGACGACGTGTCCAGTCTGCCGCCCAAGGTTGCCGGGCTGGTAGAAGTTTATCGCTGCTCTCTCATGCTGTCCAGGGAAGCACACCTGTCCCCCCCCCTCACCTCCCAGACCTTTGGTTACCTCTTCTTCTTCACCAACACGTCCCTGCTCAACACACTGTTGGAGAGAGGTGAGAGACCGTGACAAGGACGTCGGGTTGAAGCTGTAGAGGTCAGGCCAGTGAGGAGAGCCATCTCTTTGGTCATTGGTCACACCACTAGGTCTACGGGATGGGTGGGCGGGGTCAGCAGTGGCATTCATCACCCACTGGTTTCCTGTGTTTTTGTCTTTGCTGTCAGACGGTCTGTTCTCCTGGTCCAGAGCCGTCCAGATCAGGACCAACTTGGATCTGGTTCTGGATTGGCTACAAGGGGCGGGCCTGGGAGACATTGCCTCTGAGTTTATGAAGAAGCTGTCCATCACAGTCAACTTCCTGTGTATTCCCAAGACTCGACTGATCCAGGTAACATGTCCACGCCCCCACTCAGCCCCAGCAGCCAATGAGCTCAGGCTATGTGTGTGTGTGTGTGTGTCAAACACATTTCACCTGTACTTTCTTAACTTCTGACCTTCAGTCGTCCTGGACAAGTTTACGAGAAGACCATGCTTTGCTAAGCCCCGCCCAGCTGCATCACCTGCTCACCAACTACAAGCTGGGACCAACCAGAGCTCCTCCAGGTTCCTGGGCTCCTCCCATTGGCACCGAGCTGACTGGAGGTAAACTATGACGCTAACGTCCAACGCACCCATCTCAGTGAATGTTCCTCCTTTGGGGCAATGGTGGCCTAGTGGTTAAGGAACTGGACTAGGGTCCACAGGGTTCCAAGTTCAAATCCACCAACTGCCAGGTTACCACTGCTCCACCCACAGCTCCCCGGGCGCTCACAGATGAACACTGTTCACCTTGTTGATGGGTGTTGAATATGACAGTGACAAGGAGTTTGCTTTCCTTCCTCTGGTCTCACCAAGACATCTTTGAGAGCTTTCTGGACCATCCTCCGCTGATCCTGCCAAATGAGAACCCACGTCTCGACCTCTCTCAGCCTATCCCCAGCCCCGAGCTCCAGAAGGAAGTGACACGCCTGCGCACCTTTTTGTGGGGACTCGACCAGGACGAGCTCCCGGCCAATCAGAGGACTCGTCTGTGAGATTCCCTGACATCCACCTATGTTGACGTAGATATTATCTGCCTGTGTCTCGACGTCCTCTAACATTTACCTCCGTTGGACCGACATAAGTCACGATTAATAAAAGTTCTTGATGGAAACACTGCTGGTCCTTTTTTTCACCACAGTTGTCCTCATGGGGGGAGGGTGGGGGAGTCTGTCCCAAAGTAACAGTCCACCAGGTGGCATCACAGGATCCAGAGGTCAGTGACCTCTGAGGAATCTGAGCAGGTCTGGAGCGACCCCAGCTCCGACCCGTCCGACACCCATTCACTGGAACAAAGTCCACACTTTGTTCAGACAAAGTGTGTGTGTGTGTGTGTGGTGGTGCGGGTCTGAGGGGAGGGTGGGGGTGGGTTTGACTCAGTCGGGAGACAGGTCACCTCTACCTCCACCCGGGGGCTGAAGGTCAGAGACAGACAGCGGTCGGAGGTGACACATCATCCCAGTGACTGCAGTGACGTTCTAGGATTGTCCCGTGCGAACACTTCTTCAGCCAGTCGTCCTCCAGAGATAGCAGACCGATGACATCACCAGACACGCACACTGACGCTCAGACATCCACGCTGACGTCGCCCGGCTTTTCCGTTGGCGTTCGCCCAAGCGGCTTCCGTTCTTCCGGTCAGTTTCTCTGAAGAATTCCTGGCCGGAGTAAAAACAACATCTGTGCCGTGAGAGACTGTGTGGTGACATCATCCGTCTCCGTCTCCCTCACTTTCTCACTTCAAAAACACAGCACTGACCCAGAGACGGTGAATCAGCAGGAGAGCCCCCCCCTGTGGTCACATCTATCAATTAGCTTCTTGTAATCGCTGGCCTTAGAACTGGGTGCGTGAGTGAGAGTGAGAGTGAGAGCCTCTCACGTGCACGCTCATTTTTAACTTTCCAGTAACGACACACAGATGTAGCCTGTTGTTGTTGTTGTTGTTGTTGTCGTTGTTGTTGTTGTTGTTGTTGGATTGAACACAGATGGCGCTCTGGCTGCTGCAGCTGAGGCCTGAGCTGATCATCACTGCAGACCCACAACACACACACACTTTCACCCTGTCTCTCTCTCTCTGTCTCTCTCTCTCTGTCTCTCTCTCAACCCCAGGCTCCAAACAGACCAGGTGCAGAGTTCCACACCTGTCCCAGCAACTGTCTGTAATTAGTTTAACACAATTATCACTGGTGGACAGAAGGGGGCGTGGGGGTCGGGCAGTGGGGCGACAATGGGGCAGTTATTCTCTCTCTATCATCTCCTGCCCCGGCCCTGTTTTCAAGTAATGAAAGATTTGTCCGTCTTCAAAGAGACAGAGTTTCCTACCAAACAGCTGAGTCAGAGCAGAAAAGAAAGGAGGATGAAAAGGGGGCCGGGGGGGGGCTGTTTTGGCTGCTTGTGTGAGGCCCTGCAGACCGCACTTCATGGTCGCCGCATACAGGAGTCATTCTCCGGAGCGGTTGGAGGGCCCGTGGCTCTCACACTTGACACCGACAGCTACCCCTCCCCGCCCCCCCGTACCCCCCCGCTGTTTATTTGCGATCTGGCGGGGCTCAACCTGAGGCCTGCGTCATCGCAGAAGCCGCACATCACAGAGGTTTGTGAAAGTGTGCGTAAAGGAAGTGAAGAGAATCTGCCGAGTGACGCTGTGAGACCTATTCTAAAGGGAAAGGATGAGGCTCAGAGAGAGAAGAAAGTAGTCACCCTGCAGATACACCACCGGGGCAAATATCTGCCCTCATGACTCGCACCGGAGACAAAAGACTCATTCTGCTCCTCAGACGCAGGACGTGTAATTACCTGGTTCTGTGCGAATCAGCTGGGAGCGAGGAGTCGATGGTTTGACTGTGTTTAGAGCAGGAAGTGTGTGAGTTCACAGACAGACTGGGGGAGGAGGAGCTGGGAGGAAAATCAGACAGACGGCAGACTGTGGCTGAGGCCAAAGACGGGGAGACTGACCCACCGAGTGAGGTGACCGATGTGATGGTCCTCTGGGTGAGGGTGTCCACCATCTCACTGTCTCCCACCCACGGCGTTCTTGCAATTTTGATGGTGGGGGCCAGAGGTGGTCTCCTGGGTGTCCCCCGTCTCTCTGTCCCCCGTCCTGGTCTTCTCCCTCCTCTCTCCTCCGGGGCCTGTGGGTGGGGGCTTTGTTCCATTTTGCGTCATGGCGTTGACTGAGCGGACCCCACACTTTACTCCCATAGAGCAGGAGGGGCGGCGTTCAGGCCAACGTGTCCCCGCGCGGCGATCTTACGGCTGTGTTTATTTTATGCCGCTCTCCTTTGATGGGGCAGAAAAGTCTTTGGGCTTTTTGTTCCAGCACTTTGACTGCCAGGTCAGAGGTGTCACCGCGGTTTCACTCAGGAAGAATAATATTTGAACTCCAAACCGGCTTTTTTCCACATTAGTGTCTCCCACCCTCTCCCTTCCACTGATTCTGCACATTGTAGCTTCAGAACTTCCAGGACCTGTCGCTGTACCGTGAGTGAACCCCCCCTGACCCCCCCCCCCAAACCCCTGAGCAACTCTGGCTCCACTGTCCTCCAGGACCACATCATGATCATGTGACGCTCATCACCAGGATGTCCTCCACATACAGAACCTCCACCAATATTGACCCTGACTCTACTCTTCTCTACCCCCCCCCACCTCCCACCCCCCCAAAGAGCACAGAGTCCATGCTGTCAGATCAGAGGAATGAATTGTTTTCAGAAACGATCGAGATAACTCCCCCCCGACGGAGGAGTTTTCTCGATCGTATCTGAAAACCGTATCTGAAGTTTCGTTTCCTTCCAGGTTGTTCATCAGTTTTGATCTGAAGACTGAAACGATGCGTTCAGGACCAGGTGGGAACAATGAGCACTCTTTCAAACATTTTGAGAGGCCACAGAAAGCAGAAAACTCTCCACTAGGTTTCTTATCTTCTGGTCCGGGGGGTCCGCGGGGGCAGTTCCTCCTTCCTGCCCTTCTTCAAACAGCCCATTATCCCGTCTTTGTGTTGAAGTCTTCAGACATGTTTTCAACTTCCCCGTGACGCTGAGGTATGTGCTGACTCACCGATAAACCCGAGAGTCTAAACTCTGATGTAACTCTACAGAAACATGCGGGGATGAGGCCGGGGCCAGGGCCGGGGCCGGGGCCGGGGAGACGGAGGAGCGGGGGCACTGGTGGCGTGTAATCCAACCCTTTCAGGGGATTTGGATCAGAACTACAGGTACTGAGGCCTGGACTGAGGGGTCAGTGATGAGACGATGACATGAGACCCGTGTCCCAGCCAGTTCTACGGTGACCGCGCCTTTGGGTTCATCCCCAGTAATCTGGCTTGATGTCATCATCTCACACCCCCCACCCCCATAATTCCTCTGTCTACTGGGAGGAATTTCCTTCTTATCACTCACTGGGCCATTCTTTGAATTCCAGCCATACTTCCTGGCATTACTGGGGGTCCAGCCAGATGTGGGGGTGTCTGTAGGATATGACAGACATCATCATCTGGTGATGACACTGGCTGTGGGGGGGTCACTGGGCCTCCCAGATGTTCTTTGGAGAAGAAGAAACATAAATGACAGAGATGTTCTGGTCCGATGAGGACCAGCCCAGGGTCAAAGAGCACAGAAAGAGACAGCTTAGAATAACTCCCATGTCATTCTGCTTAGTCATTGTCTCCTCGGGGTGGGGGGCAGGTGGGCTGGAGGGGGCTCTGGCTATGACTACGCCCCTACAGTGAACAAAGGTTAAGAACATAAAAGTGAAGAGAGGTTTGGATTGTGACAGGTCCAGCAGATACAAGTAGAAGATGAGAATTAGACCCAGACTTGGACCAGGGTCCATGCTGGTATGGGGGGGAGGGGGGGGGGGGGGGCCCCTTCAGAGGTGTTTGCACTGGGGGGGGGGGGGGGGGGCTCCTTCAGATGTGTTTGCACTGTTCTAAGTCAAAGCAACTTCAGACTGAAGACCAAAGCTGACTTCTCAGTGACCCTGACCCCCCCACCTCCCCACTACACCATCCAACCCCCCTACAGACAGACGGGGGGACGCCTTCGTCCCTCTGATTCCTGTCCATCAGTCGCTTCAAAACATCAGCACTGACAACATGCGGATATGTAATTTCCTCCGTCCTGTTTGCTCATAGTTATGATGAAATTTACACACTCTGTGACTGACGCAAGGGAAACGGCGGTCGGATGAAAGGCTGCGCCAAGTCAGAGGTGGTGTTATCTGCTGCTGCTGCTGCTGCTGCTGCCGCTGCTGCTGCTGCTGCTGCTGCTGCTGCTGCTGCTGCTGCTGCTGCTGCTGCTGCTGCTGTGGGCGGATGATTTACGACGGTCAACGTGTAATGAGCGTTAATTTAATGAATGGCCAGGAATGAAGGAGCACGAAGTGCGTCAGCATTCAAAGAAAGAGCTCGGCCTTGTCAGGTTATCAGAGGGGGGGGGCACAGGGGGGCACGGGGCACAGTGGTGGGGGGGCAATAAATTGTTTTCAATGCAAGGGGTGCACGGACGTAAGCACGTGTGTGTGTGTCCCTCTGAAAAAGGCCACCGTCCTCCCAGGCTGGCAGGGGGGGGTCAGGTCCCGTTGACAAAGTCACTCCGTGGGGCCAAGTGGACGTCACACCCGTTCTCTTCCTTTTGTCTTCCCGCTCCTTCACTCTTTCCCGTCGATTGTGATTGTCTGCTGCCCTGGGCTTCCTGGGAATAACAGACCGTAACAACGGTGGACGCTGACGCACAGACACAGACATAACGAGTCACAGTCAGTTCAGAGACAGTGGCCGTCACTCACAGACGCACAGACGGCGACAAGGTGTAACGGTGACACCGTTCCCACGGTGACAAGACGGCAGGTGGAAGAATTTACCAGAAATACAAGCTCAACTTCACCCCAAACCATGACCCCCAACCCTCAGACTGGCCACAGGACCGAAGACCGGGTTCACATCAGATCAGGACATCACAGCCAGTCACATGGTAGGAACCAGTGTAGTACCAGAGGGACGAGATCTGTGTGTGGTCACCAATATGGCGATACGGGATCAACAATACTGATACAAAATGAAAGGATTCACGATGACATTTCTACCAAAATTAAATCGTTCTCAACGATGACGTCACAGTTTTCTTCGTGTTTGTGGTTCCACCTGGTTTTCTTCAAGGATCAAAGTTTAATTAAAGCCCTAATTAGGACTGACATAAGGGACAAAGACAGCGTGAGATGAGAAGGAGGACAGAGATGCAGACAGGACACAGTGACAGAGGAGGAGAGAACGTTTAGAGCATCTAAGACTCTATGAGACAGACATGGACTCTATGAGACAGACCCAGACTCTGTGAGACGGACATGGACTCTATGAGACAGACCCAGACTCTGTGAGACGGACATGGACTCTATGAGACAGACCCAGACTCTGTGAGACAGACATGGACTCTATGAGACAGACCCAGACTCTCTGAGACAGACATGGACTCTATGAGACAGACCCAGACTCTCTGAGACGGACATGGACTCTATGAGACAGACCCAGACTCTCTGAGACGGACATGGACCCTATGAGACAGACCCAGACTCTCTGAGACAGACATGGACTCTATGAGACAGACCCAGACTCTCTGAGACAGACATGGACTCTATGAGACAGACCCAGACTCTCTGAGACAGACATGGACTCTATGAGACAGACCCAGACTCTCTGAGACAGACATGGACTCTATGAGACAGACCCAGACTCTCTGAGACAGACATGGACTCTATGAGACAGACCCAGACTCTCTGAGACGGACATGGACTCTCCACGAGGTTGACACCAGTCTGATATGGAGGGAGGAATGAGGTGAGATGGAAAGAGTGTTTCCACAGTAAAACCTTCCTTTTGCGTGGGCCGTTTACTTCCTGTTGTACTCCCCCACACCCCACGCGCAACCCCCCCACCCCACCCTGTCTCTGACCGATAGCTTCAGCAGGTCTCCACGTCTGGACGTCACAGTTTAACTTGTTGGACAGAGTGAGAGATGACACTGAGGGGGTGAGGGGGACACTGTAAGGAGGGGGGGGGGGGCACTGATGCTGTTCCACACACACTCTCTGTCCTGGTTTTGTCAGATACCCAGAGCCTGGTTCTTCAGAGAAAATACTCCTCGTAAATGTTCTTTAATAAGAAGCTAATTAACCCCCGACCCCCTCCCACACACACACACACACACACACACACTGGGGTCACCTTTGCTCTGGTGGTGGTGGGCGGGGGTGGGGTGCAGGAATAACTCCACTAATGCCCCTGTTAATGATGTATTACCCAGACACATGCCCCATCAGTCTGACAGCAGACACTACTGCTGGGACAGAAAGGGGAGTCAGGGACGTCACTGTATTGTTCAGTGACAACAGTCCAACCCCCCACCGCCACCCCCACCCCCCTGCCCAGGGCACCCACTCAACCTCTTCTCACACTCACCCTTTGACGTATGTTGACCGGGGGGGTGCGGGAGCTGAAGGGAGGTTCAGTGATAATGGTGGTGGGGAGCTAGGCTTACCCAGGCATAACTCAGATAGTCTCCCAACCGTTGTCACCCACTTGGCAGGAAGGGGAGAGGTAGTGATGAAGAGCGTAGGTCATGGAGAAAGTTGAACAGAACAAACATCCAGGGCAGCTCTCCTGACTCTGGTTTTCCCAGCCTCACTGTTTGCTTTCCTCAAATCGACTGGAATTCCCTGAAGGAAATGAGGACGTGACATAAAAACCATGCGTTTATTGCCGTCTATCATAATTCTTTTTACCGTCAAGGCAGTGCAGCGTCACGGCCGACTGTTTACATGTTACACTGTAATGAAAACACTGGGGAGGTGTCAGCCGGAAGGGCCAGGGAGGTCGGGGTGTTGGGTGGGGGGCGGGGGGGGGGGCAGATGGGTGGTGATGATGAGATCGTGAGGCGTTCATAGACACTGGTGTGGAGCCTGGGGGGGGGGGGGGGGGGGGGGGGGGGGGGGGGGGGGGGGGGGGGGGGGGGGGGGGGGGGGGGGCAGATGGGTGGTGATGATGAGATCGTGAGGCGTTCATAGACACTGGTGTGGAGCCTGACTCTGACGTGAGTGAGGCCTAGGTGAGTAAAGTTTGTCTGGAAGTTAGGCCTTGCCCCCACCAGCCTAGCACCACCACCTCCCGGCCCCCGTCCTAACCTCCCTCCTTGCCCCTCTGATGTCTCTGAGGTCGTAGTCTTACTGTGTTTCTCCTCCTGTGGTGGTTTACACAGATTGGTGATGTAATGGGAAGCACATGAAGGCCACACACACACACACACACACACACACACACACACACACACACATACCCATAATTACACACATGCTATGCTATATGCACACCCATTTACACAAACTCTGGACTCCCCCTTCTCCAACAGACCTGGGATCTGCTGCTCCACACACAGACAGCAGCCACTTTTACTCGGCATTAATGCACTAGGCCCCCTGTTGGTGCACTTCACCACCGCGGGTGCGTGATGGGGGCAGAACCACCCAGGAGACCCCTCCAGGAGAGTGACTAACTTCACTCTTTCTTTTCTTCTCTCCAGCTGTGTCTTCAAAGGACACTTTGATGTGGGACATTAAACAGAGGAGTGTGTCAATATCTCTCTACGTCCAACCACAATCACTGATCCCCCCCCCCGACCCCCCCACCCGCATCCACCCAACCCAAACCACCCACCCACCCACACACACAAACATTCAAACACTCTCTCTGCTTTTAAACTCTATTGTTGACGCAGGAAAACACAGGTTATCCCAATGTTTTAACCACAACAACTCCCCCACGCCCCCTGATCCTCACCATTGTAGACCCACTGCTGGACTGGGACACCAGTGTGAGCCGAGTCCATCAGGTCCTCCACTACTGATTTTCTTACCAGACAAGACCTGACAAAGGGGGTAAAGATTTGGTGAAAAAGAACCAAATCCCTGGTGAAGACTGCAGGACCTGAGGGAGAGGAAACAAGACTTGTTGAAGAGGAATAAGACTTGAAGACATTTGGGACAATAATTGAAGGGGAAGAAAAGTTGGCAAAGGTCAAGAAAGACTCAATGACCGAAATGAAAACCTAATGAAGGGGAACAAGACCTGGTGAAGGAGCGCGATGTCTGATGAATGGAGCAAAGACTTGATGAAAGGGAATAAGACATGTTGAAGGGGAACAATAATTGATGAAGGGGAACAAGAGTTGGCAAAGGGGAACAAAAACCTAAGGACAGGGAAAAAAATTGTGGTGAAAGGGAAATAAGACTTGATGAATAAGAATAAGACTTGATGAATGGTAACATTAAATAATGAAAGGGAACTAGAGTTGGAAAAGGGGAACAAGACACAATGAATGGGCTTGATGAAGGGGAACAAAGACCTAATGAAGGGGGACAAGACCAGGTGAAGGAGAACAAGGCCTGATGATGGGGGTGAAGACTTGATGAAAGGGAATAAGACTTGGTGAAAGGGAAGAAGACCTGATGAAGGGGAATAAGACTTGGTGAAAAAGAACAAGACCTAATGAAGAAGAAGAAGACATGATAAATGGGAACAATATTTGCTGAAGGTGAACACGGATTGGCAAAGGGGAATTAGACTTGATGAAGGGGAACAACACCTGCTAAAGGAGAATAGGGCTTGGCGGAGGGGGTAAAGGCTTGGTGAAGGGGAAAAAGACCTGAAGAAAGGGAATAGGACTTGATAAATGGGAACAATAATTAATAAAGGGGAACAAAGACCTAATGAAGGGGAACAAGATCTGGTGAAGGGGACCAAGCCCTGATGAATAAGACTGGATGAAGGTGTAGGCAGTGGAAGTGGGGAAGCAAGGATGCATTTGCATCCCCACTTTTGCGCCCCCTGTCCAGTGGCTTCAGTCAACAACCCCCCCCACCCACCCTCACCCCCCAACGTGTTTGTGTGTGTGTGTGTGTGTGTCCATGCACGTTTAATGAGTTGACCCCATCAGCTGCCACACCCTAAAGTACTGCCTTAATGCTCTGTCAGTGCTAATGTACTGTACACTGTGTGTGTGAGGCCTCTTCTGGTCTACACCTCTCTCCTGCCCCGTCCGTCTCTCACTCCTCACTCTTTCCTTCATCCGGAGGAGGCAGAAAAGTGAAAAGAGTTGGAGGGGTGAGGGTGTGGGGGAAGGCAGTGGAAATAACAGGCCGCTGTCTTCAGCGGGGCTCTTAAAAAAAAGAACCAGGGAAACCAAGGTGTTTGGTCCGACCCAGATGGACAGAGTCACAAAGAACTAGGACACCCCCAGACCAACCCCTGCCCACCCCCCGGCTCCTCCACCACCACCCCCCCATACAGGTTACTGTGTGTGTGTGTGTGTACAGTATGTACACGGTCCACACCCATGTGTCACCCTGGGCCAAACAGGCCCCCCACCTCCCACTCCACTACAGAAAAGTTTTTGTTCCTACAAGTTCCTACAAAGTAGAAATAAAATGAAGAAGGGAGTCCTACGACTTTATATGAAAATTCTCCAGCGCTCCTCGGTAATGTGACGTCTCATTAGTCAATCGAGAGAAGGAGAATGAATTGGTAGGTAGTACTGCACGCTAGGTAGGTAGGTCAACCTGTAGACAAGAGCGCTCCGTGTGGACCAGCGTGTTCTGACAATATCCTGACTTTACTCGGATTAATGTCAACATCCCAACGATATTGTCAAAAAGTACAAGGTTCTATGTTGTCTACTTCTATGGTGAATCTAAATAAATCATTTCTATATATATATATAAATCAGACTGAGGGTCACGTCAAGAAGACTGTACATTTGCACCTAACAATAAGAGTCACACAGGAGTTTGATCACTGATATGATGCAGGTGTTTTGAACCTGCATTGACCTTGAATGTCTTCAGTCCAACCTAAAGTTCTCCATGTCTACAACCAAATGGAATCAGTGGCTTCTCAGTTTTTCTGCTGATCATGAGAATTTCTCTCATCCTTCAAACTCGCCTTTATGTTTGTTCCACCGTTACGTTACGGAGCTGCAGCTCCGCGACCCGGGACCCTGGACCCTGGACCGGTGCCCACCATCGGTACTGGGCGAAACGCTACTGGGCGAAACGTCAGCGGCCGCAGACAGAAGGGAGGGAGAAAGGAGAGGTGGGTGAGGGTGATTGATCGTGAGTGAACAGGAGGGGAGAAAGTGATAGAAGAGGCAGAAACAACAACGGAACATTTTTCTAAGTTTCTCAGAGGAGACACGGAGGGGAGGAGGGAGGAGAGAGGAGGGAGGAGGGAGGAGGGAGAAGGGAGGAGAGAGAGAGAGAGGGAGAGAAAGTGTGTGTGTGTGTGTGTGTGTGTGTCTGTGTTTTTATGAATGAAGTGAGTCACTGCCGATGTGTCATAGGCCCGACGTCTTTATAAAGGAAGTTTTAAACAAGCCTAAACACTTCACTGCGCGCAAAAATTGGACTTAACAACATTGGCTCCATCCCTGTCTCTGCCGCCGCTGTCCCCGTCTGTCCGCTCTCTGCTCGGGCTCCGTGCCTCACCTCAGCCACAAAGTTTCTCTTCACCTCTCACTGGGGGAGAGAAAGAGAGAGCGACAGACAGACAGACAGACAGAGAGACAGAGAGACAGAGAGACAGAGAGAGGGGGCTCCAGCCATTCAGCCATCACTCCAGCGCTCGCTCTCTCATTCATTCTCCCTGACAACTTTCCTCCTCACCCGCACAGACTGACGACCGCTGCGGGACCACGTGATATTTCCCTCCAGGAGTTCTATTTATTTATTTATTTATTCATTTATTTATTCATTTATTTATTCATTTGTTACTTATTTATTTCCCCGCGTTTCTCTGGGATCCGAGTCAGAATGAAATGTAAGTGACCGTCATATTTACTACACTGTTGTTTTAATGTCCATATCAGTGAATGGCTGTGATTTCCTACTTCTGTCAAACAGCCCCCCCGCACTCTCCCCCCTGTCTTTCTCTCCGGGGCCGCTGGAGTTCCAGTGGAAGGAGCCTCTCCGATGCCCCTGCATGTTGTCTTGGCTGTGATTCTTGTGGTTCACCTGTAATTACCCAGCAGTCGTCATTTCAGCGCTGCTGCGGTTTCCTTCTAATACTTCACCTTGCATTTGAACTTGAAAGGAAAAGGAATGAATGCGCTCACTGTTAGTGCGGCGCTGGCGCGGTCCATATAATTTACACCAGCGGCCCAGGTACCTATCCAGTTGCAGGTGTGACAATCGGCAGCATTCATTGTGCTGAGACTCGGTGTCAGAGCCGGGCCGTAATGATTTAATGATTTGGACTCTGCCTGTAAAAACATGACTGTGACACTGAAGCCGCTCACCACTCCTCCGCCAAGTCTGGGCCGATGTCAAAGATGTGGTGCAACACGTTCCCCGGGGACCGACAACTGCGGCCTCCGCTCAGTATCATCGCTGCTAATAAGACTAATGGCTTCCGTTTTGTCCGACTCCTACAGTGCTGCTGGACTCCTCCTCCTCCCTACTCCTCTCACTGCTCCTGGCCCAGCTCCCCGTGTTCACCTCGGCCTCTCCGGTACCGCAGCGGCGAACCAGCGACATGGATAAACTGTCCAATCAGACCAAGCATCTGATGAAGCTCACGCAAGAACTTCTGGTAAGTGAAGACCATGATGTCACGATGCCCATCAACGTCAGGCTCCGGTCGGCTGAGCTGCGGCCCACGCTACAGCGATAGTCTGACTGGACAGCAGAGCAGCTAATGTCCAGGAGAGATCTGACCCAATGATCTCACCGCACTGACCCTCAACAGTCTGACTCAGCGCTCGCCGCTCACCTGACCAGTGACGATGACCTCCACACTGGAGCTCAGCCCACTGCACCATAATCCTGTACTCTAATTAGGCCAGAGAGACCGCAGTAGTCGTGGTAGTCATGGTAGTCAAAATAGTCACGGTCTCGGTAGTCATGGTAGCTGTAGAATCAATAGTAGTCGTAGTAAATATAGTTGTCACAGTAGTCATGGTAATTGTGGTAGTCATAGTAGTCGTAATAGTCATGGTAGTAGTGGTCACGGTAGTCACAGTAGTCATAGTAGTCGTGGTAGTGATTGTGGTCATAGTAGCCATGGAAGTCACAGTTGTCCTAGTAGTCATGGTAGTGGTACTAGTCATAGTAGTCGTGATAGTCATGGTAGTTGTAATAGCAATAGTAGTTGCAGTTTTTGTCACCATAGTCATAGTAGTTGTGGAAGTCGCAGCCCTGACAGCCTTGATAGTCCTGGTAGTCCTGGTAGTCCTGGTAGTCGTGGTAGTCCTGGTAGTCGTGGTAGAGACAGACTCGCAGATGTTATGAGTGATGACTGGTACCGACTGTACCAGTGTGTTCTGTGACCTGGACACTAAGGTTTATGGTGTGTTGGTACAACACGCTGGTACCACAGGGACCATTTATGACGCCGGGCTCCAGTAGGGAAATCAGATTCTTCCAAATTTGACTCCAGCTGCTGATTGGAGATCTTCATCAACTGCTCTCTGCTTCAACTCCCTGATAGGAGTTCTATTTGTGAAGTATGCAAAAGGTTGAGCTATTTGTTCAATGGATGTCCACAGTGAGGGCGTACTCTCTCTAGATTCACCAACACAGGTTTGTTGGTGCACAATGCGACACCGAGTGGCCGACGGCGCGGTGGCTCAGTCACCAAGCGGCGTCAATAAGGGAAGTAAAAGAACTTTTCAGAAGAGCTGAACTGATTCTTCAGGGTCCAATTCAACTCCATCAACGTCAGGACAAATTCAGGAAAGTCAAATAAAATGTAAATTTGTGGAAAGTCCCTGAAACACACATTTTCTCAGAGTGTGAGGAGACACGTGGGTCAGAACCACCGGTGGGTCTGAGAGTGTGTGTGTGTCTGAACTGTACGGCATGGTTACAGACACTGCTGTGTATTTTTGTGGCTTTGTGTGAGTGCACACACACACACACACACACACACACACAGAGTTCTGTAAATAGCTCTTATACACATCTGACTCTGCCTGTAAAAACATGACTGTGACACTGAAGCCGCTCACCACTCCTCCGCCAAGTCTGGGCCGATGCACACACACACACACACACAGAGTTCTGTAAATAGCCAGGGTTGTGTGTGTGTGTGTGTGTGTGTGTGTGCACTGTTTTGTGTTTTTCTTTCTGTCGCCACAGCAAGGTGACTTGATAAAAATCACAGATTTATCACATTCAGCCATTTGCATCCAGGGAGAAGAGAGAGACAATGTTCTGTCAGGTGACAGAGAGGGTGAGGGAGAAGAAATCTCTGAAGAGAGACAGAGGTGAAGATCAGGGATCATGGGCCACTCACACTCACAGCGTGAGAAACACGTTTGGAACAGAAGCAAAGAAAGAGAGAAACTGTCTGACCCCCCCTCGGCCCCCGCCCCCCGGTAGAAAGGCTCAGAACCTGTTTACTCTGTTTGGCTTCGCTCCTCAGTCTGGGAGCCCACATCGCTCAAATTGCCCTTCGGACAGTAGGTAAAAGTCCATTGGGAGTCGCATTGTTTGCCCTCCCCCTGCTGGTCACGTTGGGAGTTTCAGTGCTGGAGCAGCAGCAGCAGCAGCAGCAGCAGCAGCAGCAGCAGCAGTACTGCGTCATTCCGTCATCTTTTTATAGCTGTGACCCTGGAGTTTCCCTCCCTCCACTTGTGTGTTGTCTGTCCCAACTGGAGCTGTCTTAGTCACTGCATATGTTGTTATCCTCTGTGCTCTGTGAAGAAAACATCCTGTGGGTTCAGGTCATTTGCTCTTATTGACATTTGGGGAGGCTGAATGTGGTTGAACTCACACTGACCCAACGGACCAAAGTCCCTCAGTGAGAGCTACTGTCTCCAGGCACACAAACAGTCTTCCAGCTGAGGTGCCGGACTAATACTTTCCTCATGTTGCCGTGACTTGGTTCGGGATGAGTAAAGTCGCATTACAAGTTACAGGGGACTAATGAGCCGCTCCGCGTCTGGTTTTCTCTTTCAGAGAGGACCTTCGCTCGACTCGAATGTGGAGCCCCACAGGTTCAGGTCTCTGCCAGAAATGGGCAACAGATCGGCCAATGACCTCAACAATCTTGAGGTAATCTCCCTCGTCGTGTTTCCTGTTCTGTTTATGTCCCGACTCTCACACGTGGCCACGCCCATGTCTCGTCTCTAAGGGATGTTTTTGTCGTTTCCAGCTGAAGCCCACGCTGTCCCAGCTGCATTCGGACCTGAACCAGTACGAACACCACTTTGAGTGGTTGATCAAGGTCTCCGAGAAGCACCACCCCTCCGCGGTTCCCAAACTGGCGGAGATGACCAGAGAGATGAAGACGCTCATCAACCTGCTGCAGCGCCAGGTAAGATCCACCCCCACCTCGCGACCGTCAGTGACCGCCTGTAGAGGCCACCACCTCATCACTGCCTCCCCACCCCAACAGATGCTCCGGGTCGGTGCTTCCAGGGCGACCGCCCCCAGGCCGTCCCTGCCGCCCCACCTGCCCTATCCCTTCGACGTGTTCCAGTCCAACCGTGAGCTCCTTCAACATTTCAAGCTCTTCTGCGATTGGGCGTACAGAGCGCTCCTCAGCCTCAAGCCCAAAGTCAGCGCGGTACAATGATGGCGCACGGCCCGGAGGAGGGAAGAACCGGGTCACGTTGCACTGCAGTTGACAGCGTCTCATCAAAGGCCCAAACACCAACCAATGACATGTGTGCTAGAGGATGTGTCTTCTCGCCGGAGCCAATGAGGATTTTCATCTGCTGCAACTGAATTCCTCGACTCTCGAGGAATTACCATAAAAGGAAACAGCTGGCTAAGATATACTGACGATGATGTTATTTATGTATTTATTTATTTATTGACTGCTGGTAATTTATTGATCTTATTTATTTATTTGACGTTGTAATGTGCCACACTTACTCGACTGTGTCTCCACTTCTTGACCTTGTGTTGATCTACAAACACAGTAGCACTTCCTGCCCTTCAGCCTCCACCTTCATTAGCCTTTCCTTGGATTCTCCTCAGTCGGTAGTCGTTGCAGCAGCTGGATTTGACAAAGCCTCACTGCTCTGAGGAAGAGGGGGCAGGAGGGAAGGGTTCTTTCTAGATTCTCCTGGACTGATGCACTCCTGAGTGAGTGCTTTGGGAGGAGACGTCTGTCTGTGTGACGGTGGCGTCCAAAGCCTTAAAATACGTACAGTATATGTCTTGACAGAATGTGTTGGGTACGGGCGTAGGGAACCTCGGAGAATGTAGCTGGTGCACAGTGCTGTGTCTGGTGTCTTTTCTACAGTGCAGTGGGAAGGACTTTCCTGGTTCCACCTCCGTCATCCTCCGTCACCCTTTCCTATGGTCGCAGTATTGACTATTTATTGAAATTCCTGGTGGAGATATTTATTTTGTGCTGCAGCGGAGCAAGACTCCTGACATTTTGTACTTTTATAAAGTTTTCCCCTTATTGTCCAACCGTCCGTTCGCCTCCTGCACACACACACACACACACACACACACACACACACCCATTGGCCTCAATGTGAAACACGTGCCTTGTTGAAATAAATGTTAACGAATGTGGACAGTGATTGGTGGCTTGTCATTTTTTGAATGTCCCTCTCGGCATCTGGAGTCACGTGACTGATTAGGGAGAAGCTGAGAGGCTTCAGACCCAGAGACAGTTACCTGTGGTTGATCCACAGTCTACAAGAAAAACAAGTCCAAAAAGTTGCATCTGGACTAGATTGAAAGATTGGAGAAGAGGAATCCCAGGCAAGAAAAACTGCTCCTCACACCTTGGTCGAGTGGAGAAGACAGTGGTCCAGAGGAGTAGAACTACTGACATCAACCACTGATGAACTGATGTAGTTCCTCAGTTGAGGAAAGAAATGTCCTTCAACTCCAAGAAGAATTAGAAGAAGAAGATGTCCAGTAAACCTTTTGGTTGAGTGAGAATCTTCACAGACCTTTTGGCTTATCCCGTTTTTCAGGGTTTGCCACAGTGAGTCAACAATGTCCATCTCACCCTGTCCTCTGCTTCCTCAACTCCAACCACCTCCATCAATCTCCTCCTTGTCTCTTACCTGGTAGCTCCATCTCTAGGACCCAACTACCAACGTGTCTCCTCTGTCCCTCCTCTGAACATGTCCAAACCATCTCAATCTGTCTTCTCCAAACCTTCCTGTCTGTGTTGTCCCTCTAATGTCCCTCATTCCTGATCCTGTCCATCCTTGTCTCTCCTGGAGACAATCTCAGCAGCATCTTTAACTCCTTAAGAATCTTCACAGACAAGAAAAACAAATCCACACCGCACAGACGGGGAGACGCCGTTTTCCAATGAATCTGAAGTTTGTCCGTCCCAGGGTGCCGTCCTGCTTTCCACGGAGAGGTCATAGGTTCGATGCCCAGCTGGATTCGTCTGTGTCCAACAGAGAACTACCGCTCAACCGCTTCCGTCTCCCAGAATCCTGTGCGACAGAGTCAGACTGACCGGAGGTTCCACACGAACGTCGACCTGTCTGTTCGAGCTGTCGACCAATGGCAGCGTCTGATGTAAAGGCACCAGCAGCCAATCCGCGGCCTTGTTCTTGGGAGGCGGCGTCGGGCGGAGAGCTGCTGTGAGTTTGAGCCTGTGTTTATTGTTAAGGTTGTGTGGATTAACACTGCGGCACCGGCCCGCGCTGCCTCACCGCCGCGAACGCCTCGGAGCCGCAGAGTGAGAGAAAAAGTCCGGGTGAGTACTCCTCCTCCTGCACCTCCTCCTGCACCTCCTCTGCGAAGCTTGTCCGCGGTGACGGGAGACATTAGGTGGAACCTCGAGCTCTCTCTCTGTGTGTGTGTGTGTGTGTGTGTGTGTGTGTGTGTGTGTGTGTGTGTGTGTGAGAGAGACCACTGCACTGCGGGAACAGGCGGGGGGCCGGGGGGGGGCAGATTGTTCAGACCTCCAAACTAAGGAGGTGACAGTGACGTCACAGCTGGTCATTTGACTTTGAGTTTTCAGACCTCCAA
>JAFBJS010057616.1:41853-74717 GCA_016785265.1 Paraplagusia blochii
TGTGTGTGTGTGTGTGTGTGTGTGTGTGTGAGACCACTGCTTTACGGGGGGGGGGGGGGGGGGGGGGGGGGGGGCAGATTGTTCAGACCTCCAAACTAAGGAGGTGACAGTGACGTCACAGCTGGTCATTTGACTTTGAGTTTTCAGAAAGATGTTAATAAAGTGGTTTCCTTCCCTTATGTGTCCGTATGTATTTTCCTCTTCTTCAGGGCAACCTCTGGGGGGCGCCTGCCAGTTTTCCAATGGCTGATAGAAACTAATCAAACAGGAGAAGAGATTCGCAAAGGATGGGTCCAGGTAACTAGCTAACAACTCTTGGACCTGCTGATGGCTAACTCCGTGGCTCTGGCGGTTCAAGCTGAACTGCGGCCGCCTCAGCCCGCCACCTCGCTTCCGTCCTTTCCATCGCTGCTGGGCTCCGGAGAAGATGAAGAAGTCGGCCAGGAGAGGGCGCAGCTTGTGCAGGGGGACAAGGACCTGGTAGAGGGTGGAGAGGAGGTGATCCTGGACACGGTGACCACGTCGGTGCCAGGCCAACAGGCCCAGCAGTCCAAGCAGTCAGACAATCCCTTCCAGTGTCTAGACTGTGGCAAGAGCTTCAGGTGGTCTTCCAGGTTGACCCACCACCAGCGGAGCCACAACAATGAGAGACCGTACCGCTGCACTCTCTGTCCCAAGGCCTTCAAGGGTTCCTCCGCTCTGCTCTACCACCAACGGTAGGAAATACCACCTGCAGCTGAAACTCTGTCACTCTGTGTTGTACCTGAGTATGACCCCACCCGACCCGACCCGGCACGGCACGGCCCCATCACAACACAACACAACACAACACAACACAACATAAGGTGATGACATAGGTGACTACTGTCCTGAAGGTAATTCCTCTGGTACAGCCGCTCCATATCAGGTACAGTTGGAAAGCAATGAAGGGAAAATAGGAACAAATAATATAAAATAAACACAGTGGATCAATAAATGTGCAATAATGTACAGAGAGTTTGGCTCAAACAGCAGGTAAACAGCAGACCTGCTTTGTTACTGTGTGGCCAGAGACTGTCCTGGTCAGTCTGAGCCCAGCCAGGTCGCCACGGTGACTACAGTCCAAATGTCTTCTGTTCCTTTGTTCACGGACGACGGTGATGGAGTTCTGAGTCTCAGTCTGGTTCTCCCTGTGTCCACAGGTCTCACTCTGGAGAGAAACCGTACAAATGTAAGGAATGTGGCAAAGCCTTCAAACGCTCCTCGCTGCTCCAGGTGAAGACATTTTTCAGACACACACACACACACACACACACCCCCACGCACACACACACACACGACTCTGTGACGTGATCTTACATCTGTGTGTGTCCTCCAGGTCCATCAGAGTGTCCACACCGGAGTACGCACCTTTGTGTGTCCCTACTGCCCCCTGACTTTTAAATGGAGTTCTCACTTCCAGTATCACCTGCGGCAGCACACTGGTGAATGTCCATACGCCTGCGACACCTGTCCCAAGGCCTTCAAAAACTCCAGCAGCCTGCGCCGACACAAGAATGTCCACCTGGGTCTGAAGCCTTACACCTGCTCAGTGTGTAAAAAGTCCTTCACCCAGTCCACTAACCTGAGGCAGCACATGAGGATCCACACGGGCGAGAGGCCCTACGTCTGCGGCGAGTGTGGACGCAGGTTCACGCATTCGTCAAACCTGGCCCTGCACAAGAACACTCACGTGAACAGGGTGGAGGTGGTCGTGGGTGCGGATGAAATGACATCAACATCCATGTTGACGGGGATGGTCGGCTTCGTTGGTCAAGAAGCCACGGATGCAGTGGGGGTGGGGATGGAAGAAGTCTTTCTGTCCAGCACCCAGGACGGTCAGAGTCAAAGCCTGCTGCGCCAGCTCGCCCTCGCCCCGTCAGGGGAGGATGTGTCCACATCCAGAGCCATCGGGACAGAGGTTCACCTGAGCACGGACACCGGGGCCAGTGTCCTGCTCTACAGCTGTGGCAGCTGCAGCCACGCCTTCGGGACACAGACAGACCTGGAGCAGCACCAGTCCATGCACGTGGATCCCGAGGAGCACGGGGGCAGCGAGGTGGCGGCCGCCGGGCCTGGAATGGAGGTTGGGCACCTGTTGGCCGACATTGAAGAGGTTGTAGAGACTACCATGGTGGTGGAAAACGGCCCGTCCACCGAGGTGCTCCTCGGATTGAACACGCTTCCGGAAAACAGTAACACAGTAGGTTTGAGGGGGCGGGACTTTGTCAAGTGGGTTTCCATGGAAACAGATTAGCTGGGATACAGAGAAGGGACAGGACGTTGTCCGTGGTGGCTAAGGAAGCAGACGTGGACCTGGTCCAAGTCCAACAGCGGGCTAGTTGCCACTGAGCGTGCGTCCCAGTGGACACTGGTCACTGGTCACTGTGGTGATGGCTTGACTATGGATGTCTCCATCATCAGAAAGGGTTGAGCTTCCACGTTCATGACGGACATTTCTCTGCTTGCTTCTCCTCAGAATGTGGGAACCAGCCAGGCCCAGTTTGACCTGCTGCAGAGCTTCACTGAGGCGACTCAGAGCCCTGAGAGTGTCCAGCCAGAGGCCAGGACCACGTGGGCAGGGCTGTCATGTGGCTACTGCAATAAAAGCTTCAAAACCAGTGGAGGCCTGAACCGACATGTGTCTCTGGTGAGAAAGGTTATCATCATCGTCATGGCTGCGGTTCATCATCCTCCCAACATCCGCTCATTTCTCCTGCACCTTTGCCTTTCTCTTCCCAGATGCACTCTCTTTCATCGCAGTCCCGCTCACAGTTCAGCTGCTCCGCTTGCGACCGCTCCTTTCCCCTTCTCTCCTCACTTCTAACCCACCAGCACTCCCACACCCCTGAACAGCGCCTCCTGGCTGAGGCCGAAGCTGAGATAGTTTGCCCTCCGTCCCTCTCCTTGTCCCTTCCACTGCCCTCCTCTCCGAGTCAGGCTGATAAAGCCCAGGAAGGCGCCCGGGAGATCCGCGTCAATATCGTCACCGTGGGTGAGGAGGAGGAGGAGGAGGAGGATGAGCAGCGGCGGCAGCAGCAGCAGGAGGAGGAGCAGCCGCCCAGCAAACCCACCAAGGGCGCCAAGAAGACGGGGACCAGCAAGAGTTGCCCCGCTGGAGGTAGACACTTCCATACGACGGTGGTCTTTGACATGAGCGTTTGACCAGTCATGGCAGGAATGCATTTCATGAACAACAAGGTTTGCACTGCTGTTTGACAGAACGACCATACCGCTGCTCAGAGTGTGGGAAAGCCTTCAAAGGTTCATCAGGGCTGAAGTACCACATGAGGGATCACACTGGGGAAAGACCCTACCGCTGCACCGAGTGTGGGAAGAGCTTCAAAAGGTCCTCATTACTTTCCATCCATCAAAGGGTAAGTGAGCTCACTTCTCCGTAATGAATTCTCACAAAGGCTGACTTGTAAATTGGTCCCACGCGGCCTAGGTAGGACACGACTTTACTGATAAACCCTTACCTGTCACGGTGGTTCCCGTGGACGTCCTGCTTCACAGACACAGACTTGAGACGTCAGAACTATTCATAACTTCAAATTCTTTCCCAGGTCCACACAGGTGTGCGAGCGTACCAGTGTCCTCACTGTCCTCTCACGTTTAAGTGGAGCTCTCACTACCAGTACCATCTGAGGCAGCACACGGGTGAGAGGCCATACGTGTGCAAGGAGTGTGGCAAGACCTTCAAGAACACCAGCTGTTTGCGTCGCCACAGCCAGATGCACTCAGGACTGCGGCCTCATACTTGCTCCATCTGCTCAAAGTCCTTCTCCCAAATCTCCAACCTCAAGCAGGTCAGTTCTCCTCTCCAGATGTCAGTCGACCGATGATCACGACTGTTTGTGACCTTTTTTTTTCTTTCTTTCTTTCTTTCTTCCTTCCCTCCGTGAGCAGCACGAACGCACACATTCTGGCGAAAGACCATTTCAGTGCACGCAGTGCAACAAGAGATTTACTCACTCGTCCAACCTCCAGCTGCACCTACGAACACATTCCTCACACAAGGACTTCAAATGCCCCCACTGCCTGAAGGGCTTTGTCATGCCCTCCTACCTACAGAGGCATATCCGGACCCACGGCAGTGGTGCCTCCCTGCCGGCCTCCCAAGAGGGCGCTAAAGAAGGTGTGGCAGTTAAGGCCAGTGTTGGAGGCGTAACCACCACCACCACCCTGCTCAACCCTATCACCCTGGAAACCTCTGGAAACACCAGAAGCTTGATCGTGTCCCAGCCGGCGCTGAATATCCCCCCCAACACCTCCCAGAACTACTTCATGGTTCAGACAGCCAGCGGGCTGCAGCTCATCCCTCTCTCCAGCCCCGCCCCTACACCTCCGCCCCCGCCGCCCCCTCCGTCCCAGCCTCAGAACATCCTTGTTATGCAGTGTCCCTCTGGTAGTGGCAGCCAGTCCACCTGGATTCTGGTCCCCACAGCAACCAAACCTCCCCCGGCACCGGAGCCCCAATCCCTCCCCTTCCTCCAGAACATCCCGGCGCTTCAGGCCGTCCTGAACCCGACTCAAACTGGAATTCACCCGTTCCCACTCGTATCACAGCGGCAGGATCGACAAACTAGGATTGTAATCTCCAACAACAGTGGCGACAGTGCAGCGTCGCTCACGCGGCCCCCCAACTCCCTGCTGGCCAGGCCCATCTTAGGGAAGAGCACAAGGACGGCTCGGAGCAGACGGGGACCCAAAGCTAAAGCTGCTCTGCAGAAGTCTCCCAACCCCCCCACCAGAAACTCTGACGGGCCACAGAAGTGTCCACCAGAGGGTCGCGGGGCCAACTCCAATTCCAATGGGTCCATTTCTCTGTCCACGCTGCCCACCCCCATCTCAGCATGTACCTCCCCGGCCTCTGTGGTCCCCCCCGTGGGCACCTTGGGCGCCACAACAGCTGCTGGAGTGGTTCCAGTGACCACCACGGCAGCCACGACGACGGCCCGTCCTGTGGCCACGCAGAGGGGACCGCGGACAGAAGAGACGTCTGCAGAGAATCGACTCCTTTTATGCTTTGAAAATAAAGAGCAGCCAAACGATGTCCTGGACCCGGGGGGAAACCAGGACTCCCTAGTGTTCCAGTTTGAGGGGACACCCTCAACTCGGGAAGTCGTGGGACAGGAGAAGTCCCTGGTGATCCAGTTAAAGGCAGACGTGGAAGGTGAGGGAGGGGCAGACGCCGCTCCTAAAGGAAGGATGATGTCACTCCTGCACGACTGGGGAGGAGGAGAAAAGCCGAACGAGGGGGCTGCAGGTCAGGAGAGCAGCCAAAGAAAGGCCTACGTCCTTCACTTCCACACAGGGGCGCCAGACTGCGGTCCCTCCGGTGCAACCTTTGGCCAAGGACAGGACAACGGCCTCCAACTGTCCTGCCCACTTCAGGGGCTGGTGCCTTTTGGAGAGGAGGAGGAGGTGGTGTTTGAGTTGGGGGCGGAGACCAAACGGCAACAGGAAAACCACGCCGGCGTTCACATGATCGCCCTGATCGACAGCGAGAATCCCATCATCGGAGAAGCTGCGACGGGCTGCAACGCTGACAATGAAGGCGGGGGTGTCAGCGGGGGCGGGGGGGACATGGAAAATATATTTCAGTTGGAAAATGGAGAGGAAATTGTCATCATTGAGGTTAGCACCAGCAGCTTAGGGGAGGGGGCGGCTGAGCGGGTTGGGGGCGACACCTCCCAGAGCAGTGAGGTGAAGTACGAGAGCATCACTGCAGAGGTCAACCACAGGTCTGGAGGAGAACCACAGTCTACAGTCGGTGCAGGACCTCAACGATCCACTGATGGAGCAGCCCAGAGTTGATGAACTCGTGTGTGTGTGTGTGTGTGTGTGCGTGTATGTGTGTGTGTGTTGGCACTTTAATACATGTGGAGTCTCCTGAGGTGGAGAGAAGGTGTATTTTCAGTATCTTTGTTCTACTTCATGGAGGCTGTTTGTTTATAGAGTAAAACAATCTTTATGACGTGTGTTGTTAATAAAATGTTAATTTATCAATACGTTTGTTCTCCTTCTTCTCCTTCTCCTCCTTTTCCTCCTTCTCCTTCTTCTCCTTCTCCTTCTTCTCCTCCTGCTTCTCCTTCTTCTCCTTCTTCTTCTCCTCCTCCTTCTTCTCCTTCTCCTCCTTCTCCTTCTTCTTCTCTGGACACAACCTCCTGAGGACCAAACAAATCATCCACCACTGGAGTTTCAAAGCTCTGGAGATGAAGCCTTGTATGGAGGCTGGTGTCAATTAATTTTACATGGCCAGCTGTGACGTCACTGAAGGTCTACGGTTGAAATGCACGGGTCGTCCCTGATTGGTTGTTTTTTTTTTGCCCTTGTTTTTCTCTGCGGACGTTCGACGGTCAGTGGGGCGGAGCCTCACCGACTCATACAACACCCGACTTAGGCCACAGACCCGAGTCGCTGAACTCTCTCGATACTCAACTCTTATTTTTGTAGTACTTCTACTGAACCGCCAGGGGTTTAACTCGTTTAACTCGACGACTCTGTCGCTTTAAAGGCGGCGCGACGTCATTACGGAAACTACGTACGCAGTTGACGTACACCGCGGCTCAAGAGACGCGTTGAAGAGCAGACCGAAAGCGTAAGCCTTCTTCACGGGTCGGCGTTAAGACCCGACCGTGTTCTGGCTCCTCCGGGGCCTCGTGTTTTCTCTCTACTGCAGCGGCGACTCAGCGAAGGTAAGAGGCCGCTGTAGTTGGACACTGTTGTCCCACTGTTTCGACCCCAGAATGGTCAAAGTTGAAGTGGCCGAGGTGGTGATGAGGAGGATGGAGGAAGACGATGTGGAGGTGGTCAAAGCCCTCATCAAGGTAGGTGCACCTGTCCCTACCCCTGTTCAGTCCTCACTCGGTGGACCACTGACCCCCGTCTCTCCAGGAGGGCTGCGAAGGCACCGAGAACCGCCTCATCCTCCACATCCTGACGCGGCCTCTCTGCCTCTTCCTGCTGGCCGTTGTCTCCTCCGTCCTCCGCTGCCTCGTCCACTCTTTCGTCCTGGCCCTGGCCATTCCTGTCTTCCTGCTAACTGTCTATCTGAAAATCACCATGCCGCGGTCGACCGGTGTTTTGGGCAGTCGCCGTCCCTACTGGGACTACGTGGGCAGCAGTTACCGGGGGACGCAGAGGGACACACTGCGTAACCCCCATTGGAGGAGCAGCGGTCTGCCAAGGACCAGGGTGAGTTCACAGAGACTGACTCCATCCTAAGGTGGAGATTTAGCACCAGTTTTCCTCACCTACACCTTTTCTTGTCCTTGTCCTTTTCAGTCAAAGATCAGCGCAGCGTCCAAAGACAAGGACAAGTCCTCGGAGAAAGTCTCTCCAGAGAGAGAGCAGGCGGCAGGTCAGGTCTGGGTGGCCGAGTGCGAGGGAGACATTTTGGGCTGCATCTTCATGGAGGCTGAGAAGCCGATGGGCGTCAGCAGGATCTGCAGGCTGGTGACGGGTTCCTGGTATCGCAGGGAGGGTCTCGGTCGCCTCCTGGTCCAGGGTCTGGAGCACAGGGAGAGGGCAGCGGGAGCTCGCAGGATCTGCGCTCACGTCCCCTACCCCTCTAAGGTGGGGGAGGTCTTCTTCAAGAAACTGGGCTACCAGGAGCTGGGGGAGACGACTGTTGAGGAGGATGAAGAGGAGCAGCAGCTCGAATCTCCAGAGCGAGGTTTCCTTGGACACGCAGTCACAAAGGTCTTCTACAAAGACCTGAGTCCGACTGACGGCCAAGTCCAGTGACGTTGTTTGTTAGTTACACAATTTAACTTATTTCCTGGATCTTTCTGTTGTTTTTGAATAAAAAAAAAAGTATTTATTGTATTTCCCTGTTGTGTTGAGATACACAACACACCTTCATTCCACTGGAAGTGGTTTTTCTACAGAAAAAAAAAAAAAAACTTTCATTGTGAAAGAAAAGTCAGAAACAGGTGAGAGTTGAGCGTCTGACGTTCACCTCCAAGGTTTCCCTCCAGTATAAGAAAGGAGGAGACAGGTGGACGTTGTGGACCCACAACACTTAACACCTGGGTGAGAAAAGATTCCATTAAAGAACCGTCCTACGGTTAAACCCCGCCCATTAAAGAACCGTCCTACGGTTAAACCCCGGCCATGAAGAGGTGTCGCTGCGGTTGAACAGGTGTGAGAGAGAGTGAGAAGAGAGTGAGAGTTTGTCTGTACAGTAAAGGAAATGTCTGTGGTCTGTGAGTCTGCAAAACATCTGCTTTCATCTTCCAGCAGCCTGTGACACGTCTGTGCTTCACACAGAGCAGGGTGACAGCAGACTGCTCCAGTGGAAGGTCTGGACCAAACCGTGTCACTCCTGGGTGTTGATTCTCCAGTTGGACGCTCCTCACAGGTCAGACACCTCCTCCGTTGAACCAATCAGAGCCACATTTCACCCAAAAAAAATCAGGACTTGGACTGAACTCTGGTCAGATGATCAGTTGGTCAGTTGTTCACGACACCATGTTAGACAAAAACCAAGTCAAGGTTTTACTTGGACCAAAAGACAGTTGTCTTTATGTCACTAGTCCATCATCTTCAACAGATCTACGTGGGGTCAACGGTGGCCGAGGTCCACCAGCTGAGCTCTGATCACAGATCACACCTCCAGTGGACTCTCCAGCCACAGGAAGCAGTGGAGGAGACTGAAGAGGAGCAGGATGGATGGATGGATGGATGGATACACTGATCCGCCTCCGAGGACCGAGTCAGAACCACCACACACATTATGGTGCAGATGATTGGCAGCTTTGCACCTGATGGGAAATTCACCAAGACTTGTTATGGTTGTCAGAAGACGACGTCTGAAAGACAGGACGCCCGGACAGTTGGCACCGTGTCGGGGAGCAGACACCTGCTCACCGCAGCGCCGCCTTCGTTGGTCTCCTCAGAACCGTGTCAGGGAGCCCTCAGCTGTGACTGCTGTCAGGAAACAGATGTGGAGAGAAGGTCTGCTTCTGCCTGTGGTCGTGTGTGTCTGCACGGTACGGCACTGTGTGTGTGTGTGTGTGTGTGTGTGTGTGTCTGAAGCAGCGCGTGCAGGGCGTGGGCGGGTGGCTTTTGGAAAGTATGACTCTGCGTTTCCTACCCCGGGTTCTGCTCCGTCTATGGGTTAAATGCACATCCACGTCTAAACAACAACACATGAACCTGGACCAGGAGCAGAGGTCGTGCACGTGAGTGTGCACGTGTGACTGGGAGGTGACCTTGGACACCTGGGGGACATCTGATCAGGAGGACACTGACAGAGGGACATTATTGGCTGTGATGTGAGGATGTGTATGACACACACACACACAAATTAGTCAGTGTGTGTCACTTGACAATCAGGACAAATGGAGAGAATTTGTTCCAGATGATGTAGATCATATAGACTGTGTTAATGAGACGTCGGCACAGATGGCGCACGCACACACACACACACACGCACACACACGCACACTGATGAGAGCCAAAAACAACCACCCTGGGAAAGGGTGAATTCCCCAAACCACAGAGTGCCTGAGAGGGTGAGGGGAATCATGGGAAAACAGGATCAAGCAGCCAGCCAGCCAGTCAGCCAGCCAGTCAGCCGGGCCAGAACTAAAACAGACAGAAAAGTCAAATAATACACTTCCTGCTCCGGCCACGACGGATGACGGCATCTGACCGATCAAAGGCTCACGAGCGAGAGTGAGGTCGGTCGGGTCGTCAGCCGGTCGACGGAGGTGGCTGACGGTTCTATTCCCTCCTGACACGCTCTGGGAAAACCCAGATCAGAGCAACATTAGGTGTCGAGGCCACCGCCGTGTCTGCAGCTCCACCAGAAGGTGAGCTGAGTCAGGCCGAGTTCTGTTTGTTATGAAAGTCCCTTCCTGTCCTGGGGGTCAACACTTGACCCCCAGGTCACAGATCGGCAGGATGAGCAGCAGCCGTCGCTACAGGACACAAATCCAGAACAGACTCTGTTGTCAGAACTGGACGAGTTCTTGGAAGGAGACACTCAGACACTTCATGTCCCCCCCCCGAGGACGTGGGACCAGCTCTCAGCCCCGATGTGCCACGCCCCGCAGGCTGACTTTGAAAATGTCACCCATCCAACCAGAAGCCTCTTTGTGGTTCGCAGGATGTTTATGTTTAGGTCTATACATTTTCACTTCCCTCCACTTGAACCCCCACCCTGACTTCCACCCCCGCTGTGACAAACACTTTCAGTCGTGTTCATCTCACTCTCCACCTGCACGGAGTGAAAGTAAAGTCAATCTTTCCAAATGATGACAAAGCTCGACAGGTGAGGAAAACCCCGGTGGTTCCGTCTCTCTCTCTCTCTCTCTCTCTCTGTACTCTACGCGGTGCTCGTTCGTCCTTTGACTTTGTTGAATGACTTTGGATGGGACGTCGTTGGCGACCGTGATGGCGGTGGCGTCGGCCCAGTGTGAAGCGAGCGCCGCGGTGATCATTTAATGATCACACCTGGTTAACCACAGATTTTACATCTTTTCTCTGCACCAAGTGTTTGAAACTTGAAATATGAGTCACCTCCAGTAGTGCAGTCATACAGGAAGTTTCAGAATAAATGAATGTCGGCCGAACCGAGTGGTTCGACAGTTGATTGGTGGGTGAGTAACACAGTATGGGATTCTTTTGGGAATCGAACACCAACCCTCTGCTCCTGGGGCATGATTCCAACCACTGCACTGTGGAACCATGAGCTTTTTTCCCTCTTTCGTTCTCATCGAATCCTCCTCTTCTAATTTGCAGCGTTCTCTTGCCACGAAAAAAGTTCATTTTTCATTACAAAAACGTCCGCTGGGCCAAGGGACGACACGAGACCTACCTTTGCTTCGTGATAAAGAGGCGAGTGGGTCCAGACTCCATGGCCTTCGACTTCGGACACCTGCGCAACCGCGCCGGCTGCCACGTGGAGGTGAGTGCTCAGTTGGGTGGAGTCGATGGGACCACACTCAGTCGCCATCTCGCGGTGACCTCCTTCTTTCTCCAAAGATGCTCTTCCTGCGCTACCTGGGAGCCTTGTGTCCTGGTCTGTGGGGTAGTGGAGTAGCTGGAGACAGAAGGCTCAGTTACTCCGTCACCTGGTTCTGCTCCTGGTCTCCCTGTGCCAAATGCTCCGTGGAACTGGCTCAGTTCCTCAGCCGCACGCCCAATCTGCGTCTCAGGATCTTTGTGTCCCGTCTCTATTTCTGCGACCTGGAGGACAGTGAGGAGAGAGAAGGTCTGAGGACACTGAAGAAGGCCGGGGTGCAGCTCACAGTAATGACTTACAAAGGTAAAGATGATACAAGAATATTTTTATCTTGTGAAAAATGAAAAATTCATCTTTGTCTAAACGCCTCGTCCTCCGTCCTCCAGACTTCTTTTACTGCTGGCAAACGTTTGTGTCCCACAATAAGAGCAGATTTAAGGCCTGGGACGAGCTGCACCAGAACTCCGTCCGCCTCGCCCGAAAACTTCATCGCATCCTGCAGGTAGACGGCCGACCCACTCTTTGACTGACTGGACCTCAGAAATGTAACAAACCTGTTCCTAACGTGGCGACTGTGTGGTTTTCTCAGCCGTGTGAAACAGAAGATCTGAGAGACGCCTTCAGACTCCTGGGACTGTGAACCTCCCTGGATCTTCTGGATCTGTCCAGAAGAAACATGTTGTCACATCACTACAGCAATATAAATATCAAATACACTCTGTATGGGCAGTTCAACAACAACAACAACAACAACAACAGGCGGCTGGAGTGGGGTGGGGTGGAGTGGGGTGGAGTGGGGTCCTTCATTATCATCGTACACCCAGGATGGAGTTCTACCAAAGCCATTCTTAAATCACACTGCTCCACAGTGTCGGCCGCCCCAACTTAGTCTCCATCTACACAGACATATATGCAGGTGTGTTGTATTGTGTAGCATTAACCTTTGTGGAGTGTGTACTTGTCCTGTTGTGTTACTGCTGTCCTGTGTAGAACTGACAATGTTCCTATTTCTACCATAAACAAAAGACCAAACTCTGCTGCTGTTTGTTCATCACCAGGTTCTAATGTCCATTTATGTCCAGTCTAATGTCCATTTATGTCCAGTCTGAATGTAAATGTGACTAAAAACACCAACTCTCTCAGGTGATGGTGTTCAAAATGGCGGCGGTTGTTGGGACGGTGCTGATGACGTAGAGATGAGTCGATGACGTCTGCTCTCTCTCCTCTTCAGTCTGTTACAACCGCGGGAGAAAAAAAAACACCACCGACGTCACTGACGTGGACGCTGGCGCCGTGTAAAACGCTCGTGCGCACGTACACCGTCTATTACGGCGCGGCTGCCGTTAACGCCGTGCGGTCACGCCGCTCACGGTCATCTGCGACGGCGTAAACCGACTGAGCACGAGTCAAGATGGCGACCGACGGTCAGTTCGAATACGAGTCCATCCTGTGTGTCAAACCCGAGGTGAACGTCTATCGAATCCCGCCGAGAGCATCGAACCGGGCCATCAGGTGAGGCGGGGCGGCGGCGGAGAGCAGGCCCGGGAGAGAGCACGTCGACGCGGCTGTCGAGCCGCTCGGTGCTCCCGCCGCGGCCGCCCCCGGTTTTTTCTTTTTTTCTTTTCCTTTTCCTTTTCTTGCAAGGTCGAATTGTAGAGAACACTGCAGCGAGTCTGTGAGGGTGGAGGTTCGGAGGAAGGACCGGGAGGAACGTCCCCCAGGGACAGACAGACCAGAGATTCGTCTTTGTCCTTTCCGGGACATTTTATCTCCATCCACGTCAAATGTTGTTGTTGTTGTTGTTGTTGTTGTTGATGATGATGATTGTGGAGCAGCAGAAGATCAGGTGCATTTTAACTCTGGTTCTCTCCTTCTACTGCCTCCTCGTCCTCCTTGTCCTCCTCCTCCTCCTCCTCTTTCTCCACCTGCTCCATCAGTTTGTGGCTCAATAGCCTGGAAACTGTACAACATGATGGGAGAAGAAGAAGCATCAATGCAAACAAACAACAACAACAACATTTGACGTGGATGGAGATAAAATGTCCTGGAAAGGACTAAGACGAATCTCTGGTCTGAACCAGTGATCTGTCCCTGTCTGGGGGACGTCCATGTGAACTCTCTGTGGAGTCTGCTGACAGTCCGTTCATGTCTGTTGTTGTCTGTGGACAGTCTGGTCAGGGTTTGGTCTAATTCCATCTCCATCAGTGGTGAGGTGGAGCTGTTTGCTTTAGTGATGGACAGATAGACAGATGATTGACAGATGAGGTCAGACAGGAGTCTCCATGGACCATGAAGTTTGAAGATGACACTGTGATCTGCAGTGAGAGCAGACAACAGCTAGAAGACAACCTGGAGAGGTGGAGGTTTGGACCAGAGAGAAGAGGAATGAAGGTGGACAGACAGAGTCCAAGAGTGTGAACCAGGAGCGATCTGAGATAGAAGAGAGTCCGCCATGATGGATGGGTTAGAGACACAGGAGACAGAGCTGGAGGTGGATGGACAGGATCAGGAATGAGGTGATTAGAGGGACAACACAGACAGGAGGGTTTGGAGAAGACAGATTGAGATGGTTTGGACATGTTCAGAGGAGGGACAGTGGAGACACGTTGGAAGAAGAATGATCCGATCCTAGAGATGGAGACGACCAAGCAGGGTCCACTTTGGTTTTCATTCTCTTATCTGGACATGGTGATGTGTTCACGTGCACTTCAGTCAGGTCCACGTAGACCGCCGCAGTATCCAGACTGACTTACAGACTCACCCGTCCTCGTCTGTCCCTCTGTCTCCCAGGGCTGCCGATTGGAAGCTGGACGCTCCTGATTGGACGGGACGCATGCGTGTGACCGCCCGGGGGAAAGTAGCTTATGTGAAACTGGAAGACAAGATCTCTGGTAAGAGCAGCTGACCGTCCACCTTAGTCTTCTCTCCCAAGGCCATTGACACGTGGACCAGAGGTCGACTCCACTTTGCAAACACTAAATAAAAGACGGTCATGACATGACCTCTACCAGCGTGTACCAGTGGAAAGGTGGTGGTGGTGGTGCTGGTGGTGGTGCTGGTGGTGGTGGTGGTGGGGAAGGGGGCATAATGTTCAAAGTGTGGTAATATAAATCAAACCAGCAGAGGGAGGTGTTCAGTTGAACAGCATCTGCTTCAGTGGAAAGTGATTGTGGTTTCCTTGCAGGAGGAGGGAAGTGGTCAAAGAGATTTGGACTCGGGTCTCTTACTGTCCTGTGAATGGGACGGCTGAGCAGAGAAGCCTCTAGGGGGCGGTAGACGCAGGCTGCAGAGCTTCTTGAATCATTTCTGACAAACCAATAGAGCGTTTTTGAAGATTTGATTGTTTACCTGCTGCACCTGGAAGTTTAACGCCTCGATCCACAAACACAGTGCACAGTGTTGAGGATCAACCTGTGGTTCAGTGATCCCTCTGCAGGGTCAGGGTGGCTCCTACTGTGGCCCTGTACTATAGAAAGCACAGCCCTGATGGAGGGCGAGCCCCGATCATGTAATCTAACAGCCCGGTGTCCTCTCCCGTCCACCAGGGGAGCTGTTTGCCCAGGCTCCCATGGAGGAGTATCCTGGCATCGCAGTGGAAACGGTCAGTGACTCCAGTCGGTACTTTGTCCTGCGGATCCAGGATGACAGCGGTGGGTGAACTGCTCTCTCTCTCTCTTTCTCTCTCTCTGGGTTTGAGGGGTTGGGGTTTGATGCCAAGACGTGAATCCACACCAAACACGTGACTTTCGCCTTCGTTTCCCTTCCAGGACGCAGCGCCTTCATAGGTATTGGCTTTGGAGACCGCTGCGATGCCTTCGACTTCAACGTTGCTCTCCAGGACCACTTCAAGTACGCCACTGTGATAGTTGACCAGTTAGCCAGGGGGCGCTCTCCCTTTTGCCCTTGGTTTTTCCGTTCATCGTTGTCTTTCCTTTTTCCAAGGTGGGTGAAACAGGAAAACGAACTGAAGAAGCAGGCGCAGGCTCCGGACTCCACCCCCAAACTGGACCTGGGCTTCAAAGAAGGACAGACCATCACGCTCAACATCGGGGTGAACAAACAGCCATATATGGACCTTTGGGTTTGGCCCGTTTTATTGACATCTAATCCAATCCAACTGCTGCTTTTTTATAGCAATCCAAGAGAAAGGAACGGTCCCGCCCTCAGAGTTCAGGTGGCATTGGACTCCTCCCACCTCCACCTGGTGGGAAACTAGCTCCGCCTCCTTCGTCCAGAACTACTAATCACAACACACAAGTGTCTGCAGGAGTGAGCAGCACCGGTAGGTGTAGAGGGTTTTAATAAACGCTGACTTCTGGAAAAGACGGATCATTTCCTTGGATCTAGCCGAGTGACGTGACTCACGCGGTGGACTGCGACCGGGCCAGATCTTAATTCAGTGTCAGCGGCACTTTTATTGGAGGACGGCTGAAGGTTAGGGTTGGACTTTATGACCGTAGTAACTCACCGCTTCATTTCCGCTCGAGACACAGCTGTTTGATTCAGAGCGGGCCCGGGTCACACGGCCGTCAGGGGGCGCGGAATAGAAACCAGATGGAGGTCAGGTCTTTGATGAAAGCTTTTATTTCCTCGGCTCCATCGTGTGGTCACCGCTGGGCCGCGGTCCAGCTCTGAGCCGCTGAGCCGGTGAAATTCTAGCCCGGAGTGTGACGGGTCGACGGAACGAACTCTGAAAACATCTTGATTGTGTCTCTGCCCGTTGATCTACAGATGGGAAAATAATTCAGTTACTCTGGAGGTCTCTCCTCCACCCTCCCCGTGGCCCTGCGTTCAGTTCAGTTCGTTTGCGTTATGGCGGAGACGGAGACACAGCAGACCTTTTTGCAGGAGACAGATCTGGAGTGCAGACAGGATGCGGGTCACACACCTCGTGCGTTGCCTTCACTGACTCTGAGACGATTGACAACTTTTCTGTGGTGTTTCCCAGGTTGTCTGCTGGACCTGGACTCCAGTAACTCCAACACCGTGGCTCCGACCAACCCCCCCACCACAACCAGCACCGACCTGTGGGGAGACTTTGACTCCCCGTAAGGAGGCTGCAGTGACCTCTCCTCCTTTCTACGGCTGCTTCCTCCTTCCTCCTTCCTCCTCCTGATCCCTGTCTTCTGTGTCTGTGTTCTGTCCTGTAGTGGTCAGTGTTTGGTTCTGTTTGGTTCTCTTCTTCACAGCCAGACTGGCCAGCAGAGGAGAAGGTCAGAACATCCTGTCTGGCCTTCTCCTCTCCACTCTGTCCGTCTGACCCACTAAGTCCTAATCTCCAACAGTACTAATGATGAAGTTCATGTACAGAGAAGCTATTTATTGTATATATATATTGTTTTAAATATAAACCTGCTCACCTGGCGTCTGTTCTCCAAGTCTCCAGCAGGGGGACTGATTATATGCACTGACTGACAGACCTGCTCTGTCTGTGGACTGTAGAGAATTCCATTTCCATTTCTGTCCAGTGAAGCAGGAGATTCTCCCAATGACCTTTTTTGTTTGAGCTGACGGTGGCGTCCTGAGACCACGCCCCACTGGTTTAGTGGCTTCCATCCCTTCGCTCTGCCCGGGCACCGGCGACCACCCGGGATCAGCTTCTGCTTCAAGTCGGCACCTCGGACCACAGCGCCTCCTGCTGCATCGTATGAACCCGTCTGCGTGGATGTGCTGAGATGTGATGCTGTTACCGTGGCGACGGAGCCTTTGTGTTCTGTTGACGGTGCTTCTGTCCAGATGTGTTTGTGTTTATGGAGTTGACGGAGCAGCTTCTCCGCACTCTTACCCCGTCTGTCTGTCTTCATGTACAAACAACTACGTCATATAAACACACAGGAATGACTAACTAAGAGCTGTGGTTCTCAATCTGTGGTAGGAGGGTCGTTGGGCTCCCTCTACTGGTGCCTCGGAGAAGGTAAATGCACTACTTTAGCTGTCTTAAAATGTCATCTTTATTCAGTTACTGACCAGGCTCTGCCTGTACTACTACAGTAGTACTACTGCGGTACTATTGGTACTGTGGTAGTACTGTGGTAATACTGTGGTAGTACTGTGGTGGTACTGTAGTCTGTGTCCAAACCTTAACAGTCACAAAGGAACATAGATCAGATTCAGCACGAGGCTGAGGGTGAGACAGACAGGGTGAGACAGACAGACAGAGGGTGGAAGGAAGGTCTAAACGGTGAATTCACGCTGGTCTGGGTTGTTGTCATGGTGACTGTGGGGGGTGGACGCCCAGCTCCGGCCCCTCCCTCTGTGCCCAGGTCTTCAGGTTGCTCCGACGATGACGACAGCGTGAGGACCTGTCCACCCTCCTGGGCCAGCCGGAGCGCCCCCTGCAGAGTTCAGCTGTGGGCCCAGAGACGGAGAGCGTTAGGCCGCGGCGGCCTTTGTCCTGCGAGGACAGCGACGGCACACGTGACTGTCCCACCTTTCAGATCCTCGTCCTGTCTGCACACCGTCCTCGTGCAGATCTCCTTGTTGATGACGTAGACACGGGTGAGGCTGCAGTGGACACGGACACAGGTCAATGAGCGACCTGCTCCTGTATCCTGAGATGTTGAGGAGCGTTGCAGAGGTTTGTCAGCTGAACCTCTGACCGTGGTCCACTCACCTGTACAGACACAGAGCTCCGATGCACTTCTTCATGGGCCTGTGGACCGAGTACATCCTGGTGCAGGGGTACATCTCCTCCCTACAGTCTGTGGACCAAAGAGGTTAGACCACGGACCAGGGGTCAGGGAGGGTCGGGAGAGGGCCTGCGGTCACTCACCGGCTGGAAGGACGTTTCCCGTCGGCGCCTCCGTGGACCCTGAAAACAAAGAGGAGAAGGCGGGTGAGTCACGAGCCGCAGATGTCACCGACGGCTTCCTGACGTGAACTGAAGATCATTACCAGGCTCCGGGGTTTGGGCCACAGCCGTGAGCGCTGCGGAGCAGAAACCACATTAGGGCGGAGTTTCTCGACACCAAAACAAACACGCCGCCCCTCGGCCGTAATTAAACAAGATGATTTTTGTGTTGCGTTTGGCAGCGTTACCGTGGAGACCGCAGAGGAGCAGGAGTGCTGAGAGGCCTCCCATTCCTTCAACGTCCTGGAGCGTTTAGGAGCTGCGGGGGGGGACGAGAAAAAAGGTGTTTGACAGAGGTCAACTGTTCAATTCTCTCTCTGGTGATTTTTTTTGGTTTGCTTTCATCTTTCAACCGTTTCACTTCTCCCACATTCCTGTAGTGGGTGCTGATGTTTCCACTGCTGCAATGTCCACTCTGGTAATGACTCTGTAAACAGCTCCAAGAAGAGCAGAGGATTATGGGATGGAGACTGTATGAAAACAGTCCACTCCCTCCTCCTGGTTCCCCCTGGACATCATTCCTCCAGTCCTGTGTCAGTGCAGCCTTGGTCTCCAAGACATGAGTTCTCTCGAAAGAATGTCCCCTGAACCCACACACACACACACACACACACACACACACACACTCACACACACACACACATTCTCCTCTACATTCAACTTCTTTTGTTCAAACCAGAAGAACTTCTCACCGACTCCAACCTCTCAGAAATAAAAACACGATGACGTGATGAACGACGTCTCGCCCTGAGCTGTGAACCTCACGCCAACGTGGACACCAGTCAACCATCGTCCACGAGGACCGAGTCTGACGTCAGCTGTCAGAGTTAGTAGGTCAGGGTTAGTAGGTCAGAGTTAGTTTTGTTAACCAGGGTTTACTCACTGTCTGCTGTCCTCCTGCTGCTTTGTTCTCTGAAGCCTTGGTTTTTTTGCTCTTTTCTCCTCCTGCCTCCTCCTTCCTTCTCCTCCACCCACTCTCACATCATCTTTTTGTAATTTTTTTTCTTTTCTTTTTTCATCCAAAAAAAAAACCCAGGAAGAAAATCATGGTCTGCAGGGACAGAATCCACTGTCCCGTGTCCAACATACACAGTATATGATCCGACAGAATTAGGGGCGGGCTGTGACGTCACCACCACCACCTGTTAGATCCGCCTTTTTATTCTATGGAACTAAAACGCACTTTGGTTCATGGAAGTCTTGTGTTGTTCCACAGGAAGGTGGCGCTGATTTTCCTGATCTCCGTTTCAATAACAATGATGTGCACTCCTCTAAATGACCGCCAGGTGGAGTGGTGCACCCACAGAGTGATTCAGCTCGTTGGTTACCTGAGAAAACAACAACAACAACAACGACAACAACAACAGCCGTCAGTCAGAAAATCGGTGTCGGTGACACTGTGACTAATAACGATATCAATGCACTGCAGCACAGACCCCCCCCCGAACATGAAACCCGACCCCCCAGGACCTCCTTGGACTTAACTAATATAAATGTTGCCACACATACCCCAAGAGTCACACAGCTGAAGTCTCACTCGGCCGTAGACCCGGTCAGCCCCGTGGAGGGGGGGGGGTCCTAACGAGGTGGGGGGGGTGAGGCTGCTGACAGCTTGACAGATGGGAGCGACGTAGGGAGTGGAGGACGAGGAGAGAGGGGCTATGAGACCAGGAGGGTGGGGGGGCAACATGCCTGACAGTAAACACATGATAATCTTCAAGCTGTTTATTATGTGGACGGTTGAGTCTCCGTGTCTCCGCCCCCGCCCCCCCGTAACTTCCTGCTGTGTTTAAAACCAACACTGAGAGACCGCCGTAAATCCGCCGACTCCTGGATCCAGTTACAGCTCCGTGGTGGTCTGACGCCCTCCCCGGTCCGGACCCGGTTAGGGTTAGCTGTGCTCTTTTCAGATGGGCTGCAGTTCCTCCAGCAGACCACCAGGCTGTCTCATCCAGCAGCTACATTCTAATCCTGCAGCTTCTTTGTTTGTTGTGGATGGAACTGAAGGGAGACGAGCTGAGACTGAGGCCTGGAGACCAACCCGTTCACCCACAGATGGCGCTAAAACCCACGTTCAAATCTATACTCAACACATCCACCTGACCCTAACCCTTGACCTCCTCCAGGTCTTCAGGAGCCAGGACAGCCTGACTCTCCATCAGAGCAGAGGTGATGATGTGTGGGTGGAAATAGATGGAGCTGGGCTCTAATTATAGGTCTATCTGGAGTACAACCCACCACCACCACCACCACCACACACACACACACACAAACACATGCTCACACTGCCCCCCCCCCCCCCCCCCCCCCCCCCCCCCCCCCCCCCCCCCCCCCCCCCCCCCCCCCCCCCACACAAACACATCCCCCCCCCCTGGACCTTTTCCAGAGTGAAACTCAAACAGCGTGAATGCTGCGGGTGTGAAAGTTAAAACAGGATTTATTTCTGTGTCAGGACTTTTTGTGCGTTTGTCGACTTTGGTGAATGTTAATCCGTCCAGTCGATAACGTACGATACTGCGATGCTCGTAAACACCCCCACGGCCCACAGCGCCCTCCTCTGTGGGTTGAAGGACACAGTCGTAACTCTGTGACATCATCAGTGTCTTCATCCCTGATCACCTTCATTACACTGACCCCTGACCCCTTATCAGTGTGTGTGTGTGTGTGTGAGACAGAGGTGGTTCGACCGCCCCCCCCCCCCCCCCCCCTCGACCGCCCCCCCCTCCCCTCCCCCCCCCTCTCCCCCCCACCCCCGTGGGTCCACAGCCCGACCTGTCAGAGTGTTCCTATCAGGTTCTATTGTTCGGTCCAATTTTAGATGATCTGCTGCCGCAGCTGCTGCTTCACTACATCAACGTGACACATTCACACGGCAGCAGCATTTGATCCCAACTCCTTCACTCGGAAGAATCGGAATGTAACGCAGTCGGATCCACATCCGTATCCTGGGACAAACTGACAAACCTTGGATTCCACAGAAATTCTCTGTCTGGTTCTTGCTTTGCTGAGCGCCCCCTACAGCACAGCGTTGTCTGTGCCAGAGCAGAGAGAGGTGGAAAGGAGGGACAAAGGGGCGTGTCATAGTGTGGTTTATTATTGTCTCACCGGAAAAAAACAAGGAAAAGATGTTGACAACATGACAAATCGGAAGAGATTCAAATATTTATACAAAAAGATATGAAGACACAGCGCCCCCTGCTGTGTACAGGTGGGTGGATATAAAATACATTTTTTTGGGTGTTGGAGCGGTCAGCCTATCTCTCCCCTCGTCCCTCCCTCACCGGCTCCTCCCCCACCGCTCCGCTCTCTCTGATTTTTTTGGCCTCCTTCTGCGCCTCCTGCGCCCTCCTCCTCTCCTGCTTCTGGGTTTCTATCAGCCACGGTCCTCCCAGGTAGCTGAGGATGTCCTCGGGCGTGCCGCGCCTCCTGGGCTCCGGGTGGAGCAAGGCCTTCAGGAGGGACATGACGTGTGCTGTGAGGCTGTGGAACTGCGACGGGTACGGAACCTCCCTCTGCTCCTCCTCCTCCTGGTGTTCCTGCTGGACAAACCAGTCCTTGTAGCGGCGGTAGTTGGGGTCCTCCAGGGTGCTCTCCTCCCAGGGGAAGCAGCCGGTCAGCAGGCAGTAGGTGAGGACGCCCAGGGCCCAGCTGTCGATGCAGCTCTCCACCGTGACCCAGAGCTCCTCCACCTCCTCACTCCTCGCCCTCTTGGCGGGCTCCACCTCTGGAGTGCAGAAGGGCGACTCGTACCAGACGGGCCGGACGCAGGTGCCCGTGGGCCGGGCCAGTCCGAAGTCCCCCAGCTTGACCCAGCGACAGGAGTTGTCACACAGGAAGATGTTCTCGGGTTTGATGTCACGGTGGACGAAGCCCAGGGAGTGGAGGTGGGTCACCGCCCCGCTGATCTGGGCCATCACCCTCTGGACGCACTCTTCCTCTGCCCCCACCTGCCACACACAAAAACACCATCAGCGGTCGGGTCGGTGCGGTGCGGGACCCGGAGGGAAGAGTCCAGGAGCTGGCACTGACCTCAGACACGATGACGTTGTAGAGGTCACCGTAGAGTCCGGGCTGCTGGGCGAACACGTAGTGGGTGGGGGTGGAGAAGAAGATGCCCAGAGCCCGTGTCAGAGATGGGTGGGTGCAGTAGGACAGGGAGAGGTTGTATTCTCGCAGGAAGGCGTGGAGGGCGGTGGAGTGACGGGGGAAGAGCTTCAGAGCCATGGGGGTACCTGAGGTGGGATGGAGCGACAGAGGAAATCAAAGCCCTGACCCTCCTGACCACCTGACATCACCCGGCGTGAAGACCCAGTTCCAGGATGTTTCCAGGAACAGGAACACTATCCTGGTCCAGAACCCCGGACCTGTCGCCACGTTAGTGCAGCGCTGCTGTGGCCCACTGCTCCACTGGACTGAAACATGAGCTCGGTGGCAACATGTCGTGTCTGTGGATTAGGCTGCAGGATCCGCTCCACGCTGTAACCCACACTCTGGGCCAGGACTTATCACCAGCAGGGTTTTTATAGAAAATGCACACACGGTCACACTCACCCCTGGTCTTATGCACAGCCAGGACCACCTTCCCATAGGAGCCCTGACCCAGGAGTTTGACCACCTTGAAGTGGTCCGCCACCTTCAGACTGGGCATGGCCTGAGCTGTCAGGTAACACAGCTCGTCCAGCTGCTGAGCTGCTGCGGCCGCCTGGAGCGAGAGGGGAGGGGAGGGGCGGAGATTAATGACAAGACTCCTTCAACGGGTTCAACCAGGTCTGACCTGGACCTCAGGTGTTGCACCACTGGCCCTGATGGGATTATATCCTGGGATGTTCTTGTCACTGCTACTGTCCTTCTACCACGTTGTTGTGTTGTGGTTGTTGTTATGGTTGTTGTTGTGTTGTGGTTGTTGTTGTGTTGTGGTTGTTGCTCCTCTCTCACATCAGTTCTGTCATTTCTAACGTCTTTTTTTATTTTCACTCGGTAAATTCACCTCCTCCTCCACCTACTCCTCCTGTCAGCATCGCTGAAGGAGAAACCAACAGTAGCAGCAGATGAAGAGGTTTGAGGCCATTGTCTGAGAAGCAGCAAACAGGAGGTCTCAGTCTGTCTGTCTGTCTGTCTGTCTGTCTGTCTGTCTGTCTGTCCGTCCGTCCGTCTGTCTGTCGTTCATTGGTTGTATTCAACTGTCAGTGGTTTCTCATCAATAGCTGCTGGTCATCACATCATAGCATTCTACAGCTGCTCATCAGCGCCCCCATGCAAATTGAGTGTAATTTATTACACGCTGGGAGATGATGCAGGTGCAGTGTCCCCAGAGGACAGCGGTGGTGCACACACACACACACACACACACACACACACACACACACACACACGCCGCTGCAGACTGGAGTCACTGGTACTCACTGTCACTGGTACTCACTGTCATCTTGTTCAGCTGCTTTTCTTCACACTTTTCATCTAAAACCAGAAACAAAAAACTTCTGGCACCAACTCCCCCTACTGTCCTGCTATGTAACTACAGTCTGGTTGGAAAGAGACAAGACAGATCAGTCTGAGTCCTTGGTCCACTCTGCTGACCAGCCCTACTGAGGTCCTGCTGGGGGGAGTGTAGTTATGACTGAGAGCCCCCCCCCCACTGTGAGGCCCACTCACTGAGCTCTCTCTCTCTCTCTCTCTCTCTCTCTGTCTCCCCCCTCCTCTCCCCCCTCCTCTCCATGCTATGCTGGCAACTACGTGTCAAACAGCAACATGGTATTTCAAGGTATTTCTTGTTGCCCCACAGCCCCACAGCCCTCCCCCCTTCCCACCACCGCTGCCAATAACTGTCTGTCTGTCTGTCTGTCTGTCTGTCTGTCTGCTCACTCTGCATTCCATGATATGCCACACTTTCCAGGAGGACAAACAGCCTGAGCGCCGCAGCCTCGTGATGTAATAATGATGTCATTATATATTCTTTACGTAGGGCAGCGGTGGCCTAATGGTCAAGGAACCGGACCGCCAGGTCAGCACAGAGGTCCACTGAGCAGGGCACTGGTCACATGGTGGTGGGTTCAATGCAGGAGGTGTGGAGCCCAATGAGCAGGAGTTTCATTGTGTCAGAGGAGGAGGTCGGACCTCAGCTGAGATCTTCTACGGATCTTCTACAGGGATGATCCACAAACCAACCCAACACCTTGGTGTTCACCTGGTGCTTCTGGGTTGTACGACATCTCCACTGGTTCTTACTGTCCTGATGGTCCCACACCTCTGGTCCACAGCAGCACCGCTCCGCCGTGCAGCTGGTGGTACCAGTGATGACTGATGGTGTTTTGTTGTTGACTCCCAGCAGATCAGCGTTACCAGGCAGTGTGACGTCACTGTTTCCCCGCGGAGATAAAAGGATAAAGCGGCTCCAGCTGTTCCTGTGATGTTGAGATCTGAAGAGATCACTGCCTTTGATTCGTCCTTCCATGTGAGGAGAGGCGGAGCAGCTCATTTGGTCCGGCGCTACATTCAGTGCAAGGACGCCACCCTGTGGACAATAATGGCCACAGCATTATGGCGCACAACATGTACTGTGTATGTCTGTGTGTGTGTAGATATGTAAATATATACTGTATATATATGTATGTATGTCCTGGTCCACAGGAGCGGTGAGGAAATAAAATATATATATATATATATATCTATAAATATATATTGCGCATATATATATTTATATATATATATGTATGTATTCAAACAACACATTTTAAATATCAACACACAGGATTTTAACATGAATTGAACAACTGATGAATCACTGGCTGCTGTTGGTACTGTTATTACAACAACTGTTACTGCTGTTACTGCTGCTCAGTCTGACTGTTGGAGGAGGTCAGTCTGACTGTTAAGAGGAGGAGGTCAGTCTGTTAGAGGAGGTCAGTCTGACTGTTAGAGGAGGTCAGTCTGACTGTTGGAGGAGGAGGTCAGTCTGACTGTTAGAGGAGGTCAGTCTGTCTGACTGTTGGAGGAGGAGGTCAGTCTGACTGTTAGAGGAGGTCAGTCTGTCTGACTGTTGGAGGAGGAGGTCAGTCAGACTGTTGGAGGAGGAGGTCAGTCTGACTGTTAGAGGAGGAGGTCAGTCAGACTGTTGGAGGAGAAGGTCAGTCTGACTGTTGGAGGAGGAGGTCAGTCTGACTGTGTGGTGAGCTGTCACAGTGACATATGGATCTGTAATACGTGCTGTGAGTTGATTTTGTCAGTATCAGTCAGTGTCTGTTGTCAGGATGACACAGAGACACAGACAGAGACACGGGGACAGTTCAGTCCTCGTGGTGACGGAGGGAGGAGGGAAACAACAAACCAACAACAAACATTTTATTACTGTCACCGATGTTTGAAGCGACTGTTGTTCTGGGTCAGTGTCGTCTCTCAGTCCGACTGGTGTCTCTCAGTGTACATGTCCCAGAGTGGACCGTAGTCAATCATCACCAGGCTCCAGCCCACACCGACGAAGCTGCGGGGGGGCGCGGTCTTTCCTGTAGCCGAGAACGGAAGCGGAAATTCGGCCATCTCCTCTACACTGGAGCCTGAGCGGGTCAGTACACACGGGTCCGTTTCATCACTGCGCTTCTTTCTTAGGACATTATTGACGCATTGAATGTATATCGTTGACTCGGCCTCGGCCTCGAAGCGGGACCGGTCCCCGGTAGAACTGGACATCGGTGCCGCCACACCGTGTAACCAGGCTCGGCTAGCAGGCTAACGGCTAGCTGCCGAGGCTAAGCAGCAGCAGCAGCAGCAGCAGCAGCAGTAGTGAGAGCAGCAGTAATAATAGGTGGTTTCCCCCCGTTATTCACTCCGACAGGTAACACCAACCTTCACCCTCACCCTCACCCTCACCCTCACCCTTTTGTTTGTCGTCTACTCTGTTCAAACCTCACCCTGTGCAGCTGTGGCTGCCGTGTCGCTAACAGCAGCGGTGAAATGACAGTCGGTGTCAGACTTGGGTAAATGTCACGGACCGGATTAGAAGAAGAACAGAACCGAGTCCTGGTTCTGTTCTCGGCTGTTTCCTTCCCTTCTCCGATGCTCGACTGCGAACACGGGTCGTGTCAACTTGTGGCTGTAGATTGGAGTCCGGTGAAGGTGTCGGCCCGGTGGGTGCCGGGTGGACAGGCTGCCTGGGTGGAGGCGCCCCATGGGTGTAGAGGGGAGGACGGTGACGGTGTCTGGTTGAGATACTGTATGAAACCATGAGGCAGAGCTGGAGAGAAGAACACACACAACTGTTGACCTTTCAGCAGAACATCCTGTTAGGAAATGAGTGACCATGTGTTCATGGTTGAGTTCTTCCTTCAGGGAAAAGCACAAATGTAATATGGAAATAACTGTAGAATTTTCAAACAAAGTCCCAGTTCGGCCTCTTTATCAGGGACCAGTGGATCAGACTGAACTCTGGTACAAGGTTTAACCAGTAACTAAACTTTGACCTCTGACTTAGTTTCCTCTACTTGTGCAACTGAGTGACTGAGTGTCTTCACGTTGGTCTGGGACGATCCATCAGGTCGATGGATGAAGACGAACCACAGTTTTCCTACAGTCACCAAATGTCTTACTTTGAGTTTAAGGCGAAATGTCCTCAAAGTTTGTCCCCTGACCACTGCTGTGTGTGTGTGTGTGTGTGTGTGTGTTCTTGGTTGTAAAACACTCCCATTCTGTTTGCTGAAGGGTTAATTATTTCAACAGTCTTTGGTGTCAATACCAAAACACACTGTGTCACTGTGATTGTTGACCTTCAGGAATGTCCCTTGTTTGGTTGTAAGGCTTTAATAAAGAATTTATTTCCATCTGACTCTCTGTGTTCATACGGCTGGATGTTGTTGTTGTTGTTGTTGTTGGATTATGTTTAATTTTAACAGTTCTTTTTTTTTTTTTCATTCTTGTTCTGACCCACATGGCCTGCATGTCTGACTGTGGACCATGTGTGGATCAGCCCCAGATCATGTGCTTGTTACCGTTGAATATCTCCTTTGTTCTGGTCTCATAAAGAGCAGGAAGAGTTTGGTTTTTTTTTTTTATCTGTGGTTTTTTATTAATCTAATGATGAAACCTGTACTTCATAGACTTGGTCCTCCAGGTCCCTCTGGTGTCCCCGGGCCCTTGGTTTGGAGACCCAATGTTGCCTCATAAGGAACCAGACAGACTGAGACAAAGCGCTCCCTGAATGAGTGGTACGCAAGACAGCAAAACCAAAAAACTGAGGACAGCCCCCCTCTGGACCTTCCTGGTATAACAGGTGTGTGTGTCCAACTGTCAGACCTCTGTGGTCACTTAAGGTCATCCGTTGCCTGTTATTCATTGCTGTCTCCTTCCCTGTCAGCAAGATTTCAGCAGTCAGACCGTTGCCATGTCGACCTCATCTCTACGGCGACAAGTGAAGAACATCGTCCACAACTACTCAGAGGCTGAAATCAAGGTCGAGTGTCCCCGAGCGCTGATCTCTTCCACGGCCTCATCGTCCATGTGTCTGTGGAGCTCCACTGACATCGTGTAGATCATGATCACGTGACCTTCACACGACACTGGTTGAGCTAGTCCAGGCGTGGCCAACCCGTCGCCACTTCTGTGCGACTCTCAACTTCTTGTCAGATTTTTAATTTTTTTTTCAAACAATTTGGGAAAATGCGATTGATGCAGAAAAGAAAGACGTACCCAGGAAGGAAGGGTTTTGTCTTTTGTCAGTCGTCACTGGTCTGGAGATGATTAAACTCTGTCCCCTGTTGTGGTCTCACCAGGTTCGAGAGGCGACCTCCAATGACCCCTGGGGCCCCAGCAGCTCCCTGATGTCAGAGATTGCTGACCTGACCTACAATGTTGTGGCGTTCTCAGAAATCATGAGCATGGTCTGGAAACGCCTGAATGACCACGGGAAGAACTGGAGACATGTGTACAAGGTGAGTGTGTGAGTCTGGTGTGACCCTCTGTCACATGGTCTGCCCTACAGAGACGGGAGAAGTCAAGTTGACCACAAGGCGTTCTGGGCAGAAAACAACAAAGAAAGAATGTAAAACAGTGTTAGTGTCCTGTGGGAGTGGTGGAGGACGCCACACACCAGTCCTTCCTCCGTACGTCCCATCCCGGTGACTCACAGAGACTTCCTGTTTCCCAGGCCATGACTCTGATGGAGTATTTAATCAAGACGGGTTCAGAACGTGTGGCTCAACAGTGCAGAGAAAACATTTACGCCGTCCAAACCCTCAAGGACTTCCAGTACATCGACCGGGACGGGAAAGACCAGGTAGGTCAGTGCAGTGCTGCACACAGACCACAGAGGTTGCTGTTGACGTTTTACTGACCTCTAGTGTGAACAAAGGTAATTACTAGGGGTGTGAAGATGAATCATTTTGGAGCGCTTATCGATCTGTGATGTATCGGTCAAAAAAACCCCAGACTGGTTAAAATGCAGTAAAACGATCCGATGGTTCCGTTTCCTGCTCCTGGGCCCATTGACCTGGTTCCTCCCACTGGAGCAGCAGCCCTTAGACACATACACACAGTCAGTCTGGGGACAGGAGTGATGTCTGCAGCTAAACCTTTCTACAACTGTAGGCATGGAGAGTCACCTGAGAATGGAGATAAAATACTAATTGTCCATCAGTATAAATATCTTGGCTTCATATGAGACAGATCACAGCTCTGCTTTAAAGGACATGTTGACAAATTGGGTAAAAAAAAATCAACTTAAATCTTAGGAGATGAAGCTGGAAAATATATGTGTTGTGTTCTTCTTGTCTTTAACATCATGTCCAGGGGACAGGGGACAGATGGAAGCTAATTCTTTCTTATTCAACCATGTGTTTATGAAATTCCATTCACACCTTTTAAATAAACTAAACTGAGACTGAAAAGACTGGCAGCTGTATAATGTTGTTGAAAGTGGAGTTACTGAGTTACTGATTTTTATTGAATCAAACTGAACCCAATCGGATGGAACTGGATCGATGGTTTTATATTTTCATGAATCGTAGCCCGTGAATCGAGATCTGAATCTGATCGTTATGTGAGTGACAGTTTCACACCTCTAGTGATTACAGTTCTCATGTTGCGTGAATTCCCATCGACCCGTCCTCAGCTTGTCCTTCTCGTTGGTCTGTCTAGGGAGTCAACGTGCGCGAGAAAGCCAAGCAGCTGGTGACACTGCTGAAGGACGAGGAGCGGCTCAGAGAGGAGAGGATCCACGCCCTCAAAACCAAAGAGAAGATGGCACAGACCTCCAGCGGTAAGACCTCCCCCTTCAGTCCGCTCAAAGAATCCAGCCCTCTAAGTCTCTGCCCCACTAACAGAACTGAATAAGCCTCTTGGATGAGAGGTGAAACGTTTTCCAAAAAACTGTTGCTTAACTAAACCCTTAACCATGACCTGGATGACTGAGAACCTATATGGACCAGTGTTGGGCAAGTTACTTTAAAAAAGTAACATAATTTTACTAGTAACTTCTCTGAAAAAGTAACTAGTTACATTAATGGTTACTAAATTATAAAAGTAACTCATAACTAGTTATTTTACTTTAAATATAATAATAAAAACACATTAAAAATATTTGTAGTGCGTTCTGTAATAACTATCATAATGAAATGTACTGGTACAATAAAAACAAAATAGATGTTTAGACATTTTGACAGGCATCTTTATTGTAACCTCAACTTGCCACTTGCCATCAAACCAGGTAGTGCACAAAAAAATGGCATAAAGTAGTGATGGGTGTGGCAACACTGACGCGTCGACACATGCTTCCAGCATGTTGCTTTAGAAAGTCACGTGACCGATACAGAAACTGTTTCGAACTGACATGTCTGTAATGACGCGCATCTGTCATTAGGTTGTATCGGCCACAACAAAGAATCTCTGTTGTGATCTTATTCCATCTCATCATTGAATTATGGTTCAGCCTCAGGAAAAAGAAGTTTTCCCCATTTTGATCTCATATCGGAAAAAATAAATGTTAATCCTTGTTGTTTGTCAAACTTTACCAGTTGTCCTTCCAATTTCTCTGTATCCCAGCCTCATCTGTGCCCTGTGTGAGCGGGTGTTTTCTGCAATTGGCGAAGTAATAATAGCAATAAAAAACTTCAAGACGTAGGAGAAACTTCTTTTTTGAATAATAAAAAGACAGTCCACAAGCATCCTTATTCACAACACGTTCACTTTCATTTTCACGTTATGATTTATGTTCACATTATTCATTGATTGTATCTGAAAATATTAAGTATTGAATAAATAAGTATTTTAAATGTGAATGTCAAAAAAGGACAAAATACATTATTGTATATACTAGGGCGTCATAGGAGTGTCAGTTGAGTCTGTCAACAAGGTTGCCTGTAGGGATTTATAAGGTCCAGCAGGAGTCAGTATTCAGTGACACAGTTTCGACACAGTATCGATACAGTTTTGCAATGTGTCGAAACGCTTCACGAAGCCTCATCGACCCATCACCACAGTAGAAGGTAAACATCAATGTAGCAGTGCTAAAAGTACTATATAAAATACACTACATTGTTATAGCAAAGTAAAGTTAACAATCCAATTTTGGCAATTTACAAGTAAAACAACCAGATTGGCAGTGTCTTGCTTGTGGGTGTGTGCTGCTGTACCACGTTGTGTGTGTGTGTGACTGTTTATTTCCCTATAAGGAAGGAAGACCCGCACAGGCCTCTCTCTGATTGGCTTAGCCTGACTTTAAGTCAACCAATCATTGCTCATTTTCAACATATGAGTTCAGTTCGTGTGCACGGTCGTCTTTCACTCATGACTGTGAGAGTTACCACACACTCCTCTCTCCGTGGCCGGGAGAAACCGTCCATTTGGACCACAGATAGTAACGAGTAACAAGCCCTTTTACACCACAGTAACAATAAAGGTGTTACTGAAGGGAAAAGGTAACGTGTTGCGTTATTAGTTACTGAGAAAAGAAGTTTTGTTACGTAACGGCGTAGCAAGTAACGTGTTACTCCCAGCACTGTTATCGACATGTTGTATGTTTGACACTTCTGGTCCGGATTCATTGATTGGCAGTTAGGCAGCGAATTACACTGATGTTTTGAAATTACCACGTTTTTTACTTGCAAGACAAGTGTACCATGCTACGGCGCAACTTTTCCAGGCACTGGGGGCGGAACCAGTTTTAAAGTAGGGATACACAAACGTCCAGACCTGCAGTGGTAGGGAGGTGGATTATATTGTATATTAAATTTGTCTTGGACATATTTGCGCATCAGCTGTGATCATTGACCAATAGGAAATAACCTCTACAAGATCAATGCAAATCCATCAACATCAATATAAGCATGTTTAAGAAACGCTGTCCTGTACCCTTTCATAGTTTATATTGATCAGCCAAGGAAAAAAAAAAGTCCAGACTAGACTTGATGTCTGAAGCCTGCATGGGGTTGACATGTTCTGATGGATTTCTTACTCTGATGCCTGGCTCCAGATCATGTTGCTGCTAAGTGCGTTATCATCATCATGTAAATATCTGTGGGATTTTTTTTGTGTTTTGAACAGCCAGAGGAAAGCCAAGCTGAGTCAGCATTAGGAGGCACGCTGAGATTGACGTTTTTACTATATGTCATCGTCTTGGTTGTAGCTGGTACAGACACAAACGGGCTCTGTGTAAATTTGGTTTTTCGAGCAGACCTGAAAACTAGAACTCTGTGTTGGCTGGTACCACACACACGTCTCTACTGATTACACTGATGAAGATTTTTTTGATCCACATCTGGTCTTGAAATGTGGTTTCATGAATGGCTCACACTCATCTCCTCTATTATATACAACCTACCCTGTGATGTATTTTGTAGTTGGTTCAGACAGAAATATGCATCAAAGACTGCGAACTGTAAAATTGTATGTCATGGTCTTCACAGTCAGTGGACTGTGGTCTCATACATATCTTTTTTTATTTTTATTCTGCAGAAAAATCCCTCCTGATTCCCCCTAAACAACATCCTTTTAAAGTTTTCATATCAAATATAGCAAAATGTAACATTTATACAATTTTCTATTGGGAATTTACAAACAGTCTTATCAGTGTTTTGCAGAAACATTAAACAGCAGCATTTATCTTCCAGACCAGACCGAGGAAGGAACCTCTTTGTTGCACGTGTCAACATTTTGCTACACAGCTGCAAATCAAATGGTTCTACTCTACACTTCTACTCATTCCATTACAGTTTATCGCTTCTATTTCTAAAGACTGGCCCTGCACTGAGTATAACTGTCAAAACAACCTATTTTTAAGCCTTTTTTATATTCCGCCCTGCTGTAGCTCATCTGCACACAGAAGCACATCTTTAAACAAACCCAAACTATTGGTGAACCACACACACACACACACTTACACATACACCACCACTCCTCTGATCTGACCTGACTTGAACTGCTTGTTTGTTTGGGCCTCGTAGTCTAAGCTGTTTTGTTGATAACCAACTCATTTGCAATGATAAGGCAGCCATGAGGGTGAAGTGGGGTCGTTCACTGTGGAGGTACTGATAGAGGAAAAGGAACTCGGGAATGAGACGCCACCATCAATCCCACTCTCATATTCAATTAATATTCCAATCACGGAGAACCGAGACACATCGAGATGTCCCATTGGACAGAACTGTTTAAGATGTAGAGTAATCCTAGGAGCCTAGGGCAAAGCAGCACTTCCTTCACCTACCTGTGGTTTGATGACAGTCTTCGTTCCAAACCAAGGAAAGTACGAGAACTGTTGCACTGTTACACAATAGAGCAGCATTTGATAAAAGGGGTTCAATTATAAAACTTACAAAAAAAAGTTTAGAAATGTTCCTCAGTGGCAACCTGGCAGCTGGTGGATTAGAACCTCAAGCCTTGCAGACCTTAACCACTAGGCCACAAATGTCACCAAGTTTAGAAATATCATAATGTAAATCACTAAAGAGTGGCACTTTGGCCCACAGTCAATATCTCTGCCATTGGTGTGTAAGCCCAGGGGTCACATTTTGGATCAGGGGTTTGGAGTTAGGGATGAGA
>JAFBJS010057617.1:0-18403 GCA_016785265.1 Paraplagusia blochii
TATATATATATATATATGTATAGCAGCCATTTGCAGGTAAGCATTAAATGTCTCAGGATCCAACATGTGATTCCAGCAAATTTGGAAAAAATCCAGGCTTTTTTTTTTTTTATCACACTTTCATTATCAGAGGGAAAACAATACTGATATTGATATTACACAAACAGGCTAATGTTGAGATGATAATATCAGCCAATATTCTCATTCTCATCTCATCTCCACCTAAACCCGTTGGTGGTCACTGACTCTGTGGTCCTTGAGTCATTATCATCATTGTCTTTCACCTTAGAATTTCCCTCATTTCTTCACAATGGTTGCACTGAAACATACATTTCATTTTCTTCTGCCTGTCCTGGGATCACTGTGTCTTCTCTGAATCAACTTTGATTTAAACCTCAGGTTTTTGTCCGGTCTGAAGTATTTGAATGAAACATGAATCCTTTCAGTTCAGAGACTTTAAGACAAGACTGCATGTGAAATCCTACTCACTGGGTATATGTACTGTATGTCTGTGTAAATACATATATATATACTTTATATATATGTATATACACATATATTGTATATACATATACTGTATATATTATATGTGTTTATGTATATACTGGCATATGTAATGTATGTATATATTTTATATATGTACATACATTGACATACATGTATATATGTATTTACACTGTGTGTATAAACATATATATATATACACACAGTGTAAATACATATATACATGTATGTATTTATATGTGTATTATGCATTTCATGTGAATATCATGGCTCTATAACAGGTTTGTTTGGGGGGTTTTCCCTATTGTAGTCACATATCACTATAGCATTAATGTTTTTTTTTTTGTGATGACTATGTAATGAATTAAGTTAATATTCTAGATTGCTGACTTTCTAACAGTAATTTAGGTCTCACTTCGACCGTAATATTTATTTATGAAAATGAAGTCATAGTTTGAAGCTGTTAACCGTTTGTTGTGCTGTGCTGACAAAGACAGAAACACCAAAGTGAAATGGTTAACTGGCATATCTGAGTTTTGTTTCTGCAGATTCTTAATGGAATGTCCGCCGACATCTGCACTGTGAGCAGATATTTGTACGATGAACTTTGAAAAGATGAATTCCCGTGTGTCTTTGACCCAATGCGATCTTCATTCCATTTAGGACGGCTGCATTTTGTCCGTGCTTCATGACTTGAAAAAAAAATATCTATATTTTGAATGAATATGCAAGAATGTATTCCTCATATCTTTTTTGGAAGAAATTGTTTCGATATTTTGCAAGATATTTCAAAGTAAAAAATATGATTTAAGATCATGCAATCCTTTTGTTTCTTGTTTAAATATGTTATTATTTTCCCCACAAACAACAACCGGGTTCTAAGCGACTCCGTTACATAACATCACAGGGACAACAAACCATTTTTTGTATAAAACATTTTAATTATATTACAATGAGAGAACACACAATACCTTCAAGTGTTTGCTAAAAATTGTAGCCAGCACCAGATACTTGTGTACACGCACTCAGGCGCAGAACAAAACAAAACAAAAGGAACTTGTAATAACATCCTTCTGAATGCATTTTTACACATCCGCTAAAAAGGAACATATTCACAGGTCTCTGGCACAGAACCCTCCCTCCTCCGAGCAGGGTCGCAGCCCAGACAAAAACTCCCCGCTCCACACTCTCGTTTACAGCAAGAACAAATAATGAACTCTCCAAAAGTCCTGGAAAGACGTTAGCGGACTCTGAATCCATAAATCCTTAGCCCCAAACACTGGGGTGAAACCTCTCTCGTTTAAGTTCCTACTTCGTTTATGAAAATTTAACAATACTGGCCTCATTTTTGGGTCAAAAATCAATCATTAGATTCTAACCAGGCATGGGCAAACTAAGGGCCGTGGCCAGATGTGGCCCGTTTGGTATTTTTAATCTGGCCCTGCAAAACTTATCATTATACTTCTGAATTAACCTGCAATTACACACTACTGGATGGGTTGTGTCCCAGGAGTAGAAAAGTTTGCCTGTGCCTGTTCTTAAAGTACTTTTCAGTAAAACTGCTGATCAGGTTGAGGAAAGTGAAATTGTTCTACCATGAGTTTCTTTATTTATTTTAGTAATATAATTTTAATGGCATCTAATAAAAGGGAATCTTCCTCAGTGAAACCCGTTTGTTCAGAAACCTTATTCTCTTCAAACAGCAGAGAGGAAACACTTAAAAAAAAAAACAAATTCAATTATGTAAGGGAGTCTAATAATGTTGTCCTTAACTGTCTCATTCAGGAAGGGAGGATTGAAAGTGACTTTGTTTGGCAGACTGACAATTTTACCCAGACATTATTGTGTGGTGGTGTCAGCAAGGGCAGGGAATGGAACCGTGTCTCCAACCTGATTTGCCTCCTGCTGACTCTGTGTGTTTGTGCTTGTTAAATACACTGTAACACTTTAGTAAAAACGTCTGCGCGAGGAAAAAAAAAATACGGTTAAAAAATAGAAACTGCATCTGAAGGAACAGTCATCACCTACTGGTGGAATCTCTCTCTCTCTCTTTCGCTCTCTCTTATAAAAATATCTTTCCAAGGCACCTCATTATTACACTAAAAAAAAGGTAAAACTGTCTGCCCTCGTCCAGTTACAACAGTCTGAGCACATTGGTCAACAGTTATCAATCTCAACTCTGGCTCTCGTCTCATTCACTCTGTTTTCACCCATCGTCCTTCTCACAGGGAGGTTCTGTGCAAGAGAGAATATTCAGATGGTTGTTCATGTGACCAACAAAGTGAAAAAGGTATTTGTTTTTGCTACAAACAGTCATGTACAAATCCTTGGACATGAATGTAAACTTTTCTTTCCTTTTGGGAAAATAAGAACAAATCTCAAATTTTCATCTCGACTTTGCTTTTTTAGTTTTTTTGTTTTTCCTCCTGCAGTGTATGGAGAGGGAGTGCAGATAAGATGAAAAAATAAAATAAAAAAAAAGAATTGGTCATAAACAAAAAAAAACACACCACAGAGTCAAAAGCAAAACCACCTGCTTGTCTTAACCACCCCTGCACCCCACCCTCACACCCACCCTTCCTGTCAGAAAGCACAAGATGGTAAATATTGCTGTGTCTCAAGAGGTTTCCCCAGGTCCATGGGTAACACTTTCAGTGAGGGACCGCTGGGAGGGCTGAGCGTTTACACCTTAAGCTGCCATCAGTGGGATTATTCTTTAGACGCTCGTCTCCCAGGGTCTCCCGCTACAACAACAACAACAAAAAAAAAACAATTCAACATTACAACAAATAACAAAACAAAAAAAACAAACAGAAAAACACGCCTGAAGCCCAAAAAGTTTTGAACCCTGTTGGTAACCATGAGGGGACGTTGGGAAGCTGCCATGGGACATTACCAGTGTGTTTGTTTCGTATGAGACGGTGGCAGCGTTTGGCAGATGGATGGGCGTAAAGACAGGGCGTAGGACGACAGTGGCCTCGTCTTCCCCTTCACTTGCCCCTGATTGGTGGAAGTGTTATTTGGCATGATGGTGGTTGAGTCAATGCTTAAGAAGGCCATGAAGACGGGACGAGGATGAGGTCTGGGACCTGAGCAGGGACCGTACGTTCAGCGGAGGGGAGGGAGGCGTAGGAGGAGGAAGAGGAGATTTCTGAAGGCTCATCAAGGCACAGAATGACAGCAGGGGAGAGTCCACCAATAGGAGAGGGGCCAGTGTATCAGCTCCCCTGCCTCCACTCTCCCCTCAACAAGCCTGGCTTTCTCTATGTCTGTCTCTCACTCACACACACACACACACACACACACACACACACACACACCCTCAGTCACATATATACATACAGTATTATATATTTTTATATATATATATTTATATATATATTTATTGATAGATATATATGGATAGATAGTTGCTCTTTTTTGTCTTTTCATTACAAGGGCACATTTAGGAAAATATAATACAAACTCTAATACAAGAAATATAGACTAAACTGGCTAGAATCACTTTGAGTGACGAGTAGCTTCTTTCATAATACGTCTTTTTTTTTTTTTGTTTGCCGTCTTTCAAGTAGTGTCTTTTTCCTTTTTTTTTGCGTGTATTTTCAGTCAGACCTGCCGCGGCGGATCGGCTCTACACGTGTTGTTTCAAGATCCCCCGCCCCCAAAAAAGTCCTTTCGGAAAGCGCCCGTTAAAAATGGTCGGAGAGCAACTACAGCGCCCCCTCTGTCAAAAGTGATTATGAGCCACTGTGTAGCAGAAGTAGGTAGGCTTAACAGAGAAAGGAAAGAAATGTTTGTTAGTTGTTTTTTTTTTGTTTGGTTTTTGGTCACTTTTTGTTGCTTTTTTTTTTTTACACTTTCCATCTTTATATTTATCCACACAGGCTAACACGTGTATGCCAAGAGAATGAGGAAAGAAAAAATAAGACAACGCTTGCTTATGATTTTTTTGTTTTGTGGAAAGCTGCTTTCAGACATTCAAACACTGTCAATCTCTGGACATAATCCTGTATATTTAGTCTATATTGAAAATAAATGTCCAATATGGTTCATGTCATGGCTACAAAAACAAGCCTTTTGACTCTTGTTTAGTTTTTGCTACATCAATTAGCTACTGAGAAACTGACTTTTAATGAATTGATGGGAAACCACTTTTTTTTTTCTTAGGCCACTCCTTGTTTTGTTAACAGTAGTTCATCCGTAGCCAAGGTGGTAGATAGAGCATAGCGATCAGTAGTGTGGAACAATGGTCAGGTGATGCCCAACCAGAGGGAGACATGGGGGGTTTGGGCACGTGCTCTACATCCTTTGACATTCTTCCTTCACAGCTCGGAAGTGAAGTGGAATTAAGTTGTTGGTCCTGAAATATTTACATCGGAAGGATCGAGGATGATTCACAGAGCACCGGAATGTCTGAAAACAGCTTTGCTTCCTTAGCTTGTCTCAGAATCGCGCAGTGGAGTCGGCCATTTTGTCTGTATGTTTGTTTCTTATCTGATGCCGCAGCAGAAGCACCTCTGTGCACAGAGTAAATCTGAAAATAGGAAAACAAAAGAAATACCACATTGTTTCGTGAGCTTTCTGCTAAGCTTCTGGGTAAATATTGATCTGTCTTTCGTCCTGGCGTACTTGGTCAGAGCTCAGCAACAAAGCTGGGAACGAGGGAATATCTCACTGAGATAAGACAACGTCTTGAATCTTGACTTTTGCCTGAGACAACAATAGTCTGTAAATAACTAAAAAAAACTGTCAACCAATCCTGAACTGGTTCCACTCAGGTATGCTGAACAGCCTGTTCAGTGATTGGACAATAATGACTGTACTTTACATAACGGGGCGATTACTTCTAGGACTTGAGGCTGGTGAACAAACAAGACTGAGCCAGAACTCAATCACCCACATCCAGCTGTGGTGATGACATGATTGGCTAAATATAGCAACAAGCTCCGCCGCCCAGTGGAGCCGTACACCAAGAATGTTGAGACAAAACATTGAGTTTGGTCTTGTTTTCCATACATAAAACACTCATTCGTACATGATTTGAACAATTCTGTTGTATTTAAAGACCAATGAAGTCCTGTGGCCTTAAAGCAGACGTGGACAAACTACGGCCCGGGCCCAGATGTGACCCGCTCTGCATTTTAATCCGAGTGGACGAACTTGTCCAAATTAGACTATTCGATTTTCTTAGTTTCCACAAACACTCAATTTTCTACCTGCTTAAAGGCTACACTACTGCCACCTGCTGTGTGTATTTGCCACTGGAAACTATTCTTACCACAAAACATCCTGATTAGAAGAACTGAACACCAAATAGTTCCAGTGACATTTAAGATGATTGGGCAATTTTTGCCATCTGTGGTTTTGAGCTTTTTCCTGTGTTCTATATCTGAACCGTCCCTTCTGTTTCCGCTCGTTCCCAGGCTTCATGTTGAGCCACGACAACTGGTGGTACTGTTGTTTATCCAGGGGTAACACGAAAGGTCGATATGAACGCGGAACTGTTGCAGGTAGAAAATGCACAGCGGCGACGCCTATGGATCGTGTCGGAAAAAAAAGAAATGGCGGTGCGGTGCAAATAGCCTTCATGATCCTGGTGATGCATATTTTGCAGAACGAAGAGAAGAACTTTGGCGTTGTCGTCACCAGTGTCAGTGCCACACAAACATGACATAACGCCATGACCTCCTTAAGTCCCTCCCCTGCACCAACACAAACACTAACGTTCACGCTTGATAGACATTTCCAAACAACAAGTGGAAGCCCACGACAGCACACACTCTCCTCACTAACCCAGCAATGCTGCTCTGCTCTGTCTGAGCTTGGGGGTGGGGGGCATCACTGTGAGAACGGTGGGAGGGCTGGGTGTGTCAAGGGGGAGTTAAGGATACAGTGGGGTGAGGTAAGGTCATTTTTCTGGGGAGGAGCCGGCGGTGAGTGTCAAGGAATGCTAGAAATGGCATCTCAGCCCTGTGTGCTTCCTGGTGACCCTGGACCAGGAGAGAATGAATTTGTTCAGGGTGTACCATTGCAGGTAGAGGGCGCCGTTGGTGATGGTGAATGGTCAGAGGGAAGTAGTGCGAGAGCATGGGTGAGGAAGCTGTTTGGAAGCCGGCCGTGTTTAACAGTGGTGTGGCTGCAGTCTGTGGGAATGTGAGGCCGTGTAGCTGTTGTCGCTGGAGCTGCTCTGGAGACTGTAGTGGTCCTCTTCTTCACCGTCGCTGATGCTGTCCACGCTGTCTGCCTCCCCGGGCGTGAACTCCATGCCCTCGATGTCCACCTCTGCACGTGAAAGGGAAAGAAAACATAGCGGGTTATTTTGAGTACTGACTAAAAACAGAGTCGGGGCAGAGGAAGTGGGAGGAAAATATTTATTTCCACTTAACTGTGGACGTAGTGTGTATATAAGGAAAAGCCAGTGGAATAATGGAGAACTTCAACTGATGTTAACTCCATAGGCAGATCATTGTGCTCTAATGCTTCAAAACAGCTACATTTCTGTTTACCCAAACCCAGGATTAGCATTAAAACGTGATGCACCAGTCTGAATACAGCATTTTGATGGAAACCTTTGACACAACTGAGCTGAGTTTATTTTCTTCTAAATCCAAAGGCACAAAATGAATGATTTGCAACGAATGTTTACAGGAATTTGGACACACTACCAATAGACAGAAGACAGGAGGTAGAGCCGGAGGTGGCAGAGTTGAAGATTATAAGATTATAAGATTCTCTTTTGAAGTGAAAAGAATGAACAGGAATCAGAAATGAATGAATGAATGAAAGAAATGAAAGCAAACTCCTTGTTGTTGTGACATTGTGATTCACACCACTGCACACAACCAAATGTCACCTCTGCATTTAACCCATCACCAAAGTGAACAGTGGGCAGCTGTGAGTGGGGACGGTGTCATGCTCAGTCGACCTCAGTCGTAACCTGGCAGTTGGTGGTTTTTAACTTGGAACCCTTTGGACCCCAGTTCCTTAACCACTAAGCCACCTCTGCCCCAAGATGTCATTAGAGGGACAACACAGACAGGAAGGTTTGGAGAAAAAGCTAGAGAAGACAGATTGAGATGGTTTGGACATGTTCAGAGGAGGGACAGTGGATACATTAATAAAAGAATGATCCTAGAGATGGAGCTACCAGGTAGGAGACAAAGAGGAGATTGATGGACGCAGTGAGGGAGGACATGGAGGTAGTTTGAGTCAGAGTAGAAGATACGAAGAAAGTGGGCAGATGGAAATCAATGTTTCCCTGTTGCAGCCCCTAAAAAAGCTAAAAATCCAAAGGGAGGACAAGGAGACAGTGGACTTTTTACAATTTACATTGACATTGTGTTTGAGATATAGCCCAGTCTATTCTATTCATCCAGAGTTGTTGAATCCTTATTTTATGGTGTTTATTGATTGTATAAGTATTTATTGTAGTTACTTATTCATTGTATAATTGTTCCAGGATACGATCTGTCAGTACAATCAGGCAGTGGTCAGTGGTTGACACTAACAGACTTCACACAGTTCTTTTCTCAGAAAAACAAATGCAGTTGTCCTCATTATATTTTGACTGTTATGAAGCATAAACAGGAAACTGTCTTTCTGTCTCCCAGCATTAAGGCACGAATGTTGACGTCACAGATTTTACTGTTTGGGTAACGTGATGAAACTGAAATTTTTAATAACACTTTTCTATCTGGTCTTCATGAACCTATTTCCCCTTTTTTAAAAACCGCCATACCTTGTTCGGAGTCGGTGGAAATGGTCGAGCCCATGCTGTCAGTACGGACGCGCTCGACGGACCCTGTAACCGAGAGCTGCTCCAAGCGACGTTTGAGGTAGCGATGCTCTCTCTGCAGCTGCTCCTTCATGTTCAGAGCCTTTCTGTCCTGCTCCTCAAGTTTCTACCAAGACACAAACACAAACAGAGTCATTGTCAACAATCAGCATCCGATCACCGCCCTTATCAACCGCGTTGTTTTGTGGTTAAGTGTTAATCACTTCAGCAGGTTCATTACCGTCATTGTCATTTTTTGCTATGCTCTACATCAAGGGTAGGCAACGTATGGCTCGCGAGCCAGATGTGGCTCTCAGCTAAATCTGTTTTGTCCTGGCGTACTGGTTTTTCTGAACAAGAAACTAATACGTATTTTGGTGTTACTGAAATAAAAATATAGAACAAAGCCATGAAAATAAAACAAGAACATATAAATAAATATTACGCAATTTTAATCTATACATATATATTTTCAACAGCACTTGCTGTGGCGTGCATCAGTGAGCTTTTATTGGATTTTAGCGAGTTCTGTTTTGATCACCAAATAAATTGCTCGTTTTTAATTAGCTCATTTGTGCACCCTTGTGAACCCTTTCAACCAAGAGGATGACAAAAAACGACATTTCAGTAGCAATGGACAGAAAAAAATTCGGTTCTGCAGTACTTTAGTCAGAAGTATTTTTTAAAATACTTAAATCTAGCTAAAATAAATGCAGACTATTAATATACTCTAAAATTCTAGGTATCCTTCTAGCATTAAATGTATATACTACTATATATATATATGTATATATGTATATATATATATATATATATATATATATATATATATATATATATGACTCTCAGATGGTTGGATTTTAAAAGATGTGGGGTTTTTTTGGGCTCTCTCAGTCAAAAACGTTCCTGACCCCTGCTCTATATGATAGCATTCTCCGATCATGTTGTAAAAGGTTGAGCTCATTACCACTGTGCTGTTTAGGTCATATAAGGAATACTATTTCAGACTGTTATGGTCGATTACATGCCTGAAAATCAAGCGTCATTGGATTAAAGATTAGATAAGAAGAAGCTCAACAATATCCAAATAAGTAGGTCAACATTAGAATGGCCAAAAGGTCAGTAAAACTTAACAAAACAAGTGTGAATGTATCCCAGAATGACAAACTAATGTTTATTGCGTAAAAGTTTTTGTTCCACAAATGATCAAATAACCTGCCAGTGCTGACAGAGGCAGCGTGACATTTAGTCTTGAACTTATTTGTGGTGAAGAGTCAAACGTATCATCATAGTGAGAATTCGAGCAGAGCGTCTTAGCAGAGACGACGTGCATGATAAACAGGAAACGAAGGGTTAAAACTGGCTCAGGCTGGATTTTCCCATCAACCACACTGTTGCTGCTTGTAAACACCGAGCTGAACATGGCGTATTCTTGACTGTACTCACATTTCCTTCTCACCCTCTGCATGATTAGGCTTTAAGTCAAATGACTTAGAGCAAACACTGAGTTTTATGAGGATTTGTCTGCTGTCTTTGTTTGATCGGTCACGAGTCCTGCTGCACACTCTGACACGGTTAATGAACTGTGCACGAGAAGTTGACTTAAACAAACCAAACATGCAATTATCTCTGCAGTCGTATCTTAAGATCAGACATCAACCCCCCTCTGATGACTTTACTAAAGCTTCTTGAAATGTTTTAAGACCTGGAAGCTTTTTCACTTTAATATCCTGGACAAGGCAATTAGAAGGAATAAAAGCATTACGTCACAGCACTTTGAATGAGGCCCACGATAGAAGGTAGAGATAAAAAGAAGCAACAGCCCATGACCTGGGGGTTTGTCAAACACCATTAGACCAAATGGAATTTTGCACGTTTTGTGGTTGCTGTAATGTAGCAAAAAGAAATCTTAAAATCTGAGATTTAAAGCTGCAGCTTGTGTGTATGATGTTATAAGACCACTTTGGTTTTCTTCAATTCTTTGTTGCATGTGCAAACTAAGGCCCGGGGGCCAGATGCGGCACGTTGAGCTTTTTAATGCGGCTCAGCAACCTTGTCCAAAGTAACTAATTTAGTTTATTTCATTATTTTTATTTTAACTTCTGCCTTTTACCTGCAATTCCTGCTTTTTGCCAACAGATTACTTCATTAAAGCTGTTAGAAGTTTTTTTTTGCATCTCACGTTTTACATGCCATTCATCCTAGTTCAACAAACGCTACATCTTTCTGCTCTTGACTCGGCCTTGTGGCCAATTCTGACACCCATTGTGGCCTGCGAGTCAAAAAATGTGTCCACCTCACAATACTTGAAGAATACCATAAACATAAAAACACTGTATGCCTGAAAGCACTGTTTTTGTCAGTACAAAGCCATAATTATTGATGTAAGGACTAAAGTGATCTTGGTTCAAGAAAAACATGGAAAATGGCTACATGAGTAGCATAAATGAGTATCATAAATGGAGTGATTTATGATTAGGAAGAGTGTCAGCTAAGGTGAAGGGAAAGGTTTACAGGACAGTTGCGAGACCAGCCATGATGGATGGATTAGAGGCACTAAAAATAGGTAGAAGACAGGAGACAGAGCTGGAGGTGAAGGAGTTAAAGATGCTGAGATTCTCTTTAGGAGAGACAAGGATGGACAGGATCAGGAATGTGATGATTAGAGGGACAACACAGACAGGAAGGTTTGGAGAAAAAAAAACTAGAGAAGACAGATTGAGATGGTTTGGACATGTTCATAGGAGGGACAGTGGATACATTGGTAGAAGAATGATCCTAGAGAAGGAGCTACCAGGTAGGAGACAAAGAGGAGATTGATGGATGCAAGAGAGGACATGGAGGTAGATGGAGTTAGACAGGGTGCAGAGGACAGGGTGAGATGGAAATTGGTTGACTCGCTGTGGGCAACCCCTGAAAAAAAGGGAGAAGCCAAAAGAAAGAAGATTTATAGAGCATATATAGTTAAACCTAGGTTTATTGGCAGTGAAATAAATGAAACAAATCTTCACTTCAAAGAATTAGTATTTGTAATTGTAAGGCACTTCAGTCGTTAAATCGTATATCATTATTTATTTCAATTGCATATATTGATTTGTTAGGCCAGCAATATAATAGTTCTCCACAGCAGTAACACCATGGCCTCTTTGTGTATCTGTGTTTGTTTATTCCTCATCAACATTTGTTGTTGTACCTTGATGTGCATCTTGGCCCTTTTCAGCAAGCTCAGTGTGGTGTGTCTTGTGCTGTCTGGGCCCAAAGGCACCAGCTTCTTCAACTGCTCCAAGTACAGCCGTAGTTTGGCACGTCTGCAAACACAAAAGGGATCCAAGGGTTAGCAGAAAGCAGACAAAAAGGACACCAGCTTTAGTGAGATCATGGCTCCCTTTGAATCAATGCGTCAGATAAATGTTATGTCATTTATCACTATTTGCATTAGCAATTATTTGAGGAACAAGGCTATCCAGCAACTCAAAATCTCCAAAGAAATGTGAGTAAAGTATATTTATAAGTACCATCATTGGAAAGATCCAGAACTAAAATAACCAGACTGGACAACCACCTGCAGTATTGTCTAATGTTGGTAGTTTACATTCAGCAACTGATCTGACAAATGTGTTTCTAAAACCTGAGAACAGATTCTGAACCCTAACAGTCAACAGGTGCAAAATACATCACATTTGACATTTTACAGAAATTGGTTCTAACACCACAAACTCTCTCTCCGTCTCTGGCCCATTTAACCTTCTTCATAGTGGCCTTTCAATCCTGGACTGTGTCAGGCTAGTCAATGAACCGTTTCTTTGTCCTGGACTAGCATTCCCCCTTTTTCTCTGGTTGCTCTGGCTAAAGTAAACAAAGTCCAACACATGGTTTCACCCTGAGCCGTTGGTCTAACCGCAACCAAGTTTCTCATCTGGTAATTTTACAAAACATCTCCGAGAGCTGTTTTGCAGAGCAATTCAGCATCATTATTCAAGTTATATCAGGCAGCGTTTCATCTGTGTTGTCCTAGATACTTTTTCATTCAGATTCAGACGAGGGGGAAGGAGGTTTCTGAGAGTAATTATGATGAAGTCCTTATTGACGCAAGCAAATCTTATTTATAGGAACTTGTTTTAGAAGTTTCATCTTGGGAGATGATTTCAAATTTTCATCCTCCTACAGGTGTATTTCCAAAAAAGGGCATGTGAAAGTGCAGCACTTCCATTTGCCCCACCCCTTTTGATTCACCCTGCCAACATCAACACACCCAGATCCCACTGGAAAACAAGTGTCTTTTTAGGACAAGGGCGGGGGTCCACCTCCGACCTGCCCAAGTTGATACACATGAAGCACTTGGAGTCCGACCAGGGGAAACAGACAGGAAGGAGCAGCGCAAGTGGGGGCAGCAGTGTATTTTGGAAGGGAGTGGGGGTCCAAGAGGGAGGATGACTTTCTCTTGATTTTAAAAAAGGCCTCTTTGAGAGTGCAGTGTGCTCAGCTGCACTAGGCAGCCCTCCATTCACCAGATCCAGCCAGTAACTTGAGCCACTGCACCACCATTTTTCCCCCTCCCTCTCCCTTGTAATGAAAAACAAAAACAAGGCGTTCCCCGCAATATTCTGCAGACCCCGACCCACCTACGAAAACTCTCTTCACTCCTATTCATCCAGAGCCCCACCTGTACAGTACACACCGTATATATTTGACCTGGCACGTAGCAGGCAGGAATGTGCACAGATGCACTTCCACCATCGCTTTTAGTTTTATGATTTCAAAAAGTATCAATGAGACCAGATCTGGTCCAACCAGGGAGCCAGTCCTCACGGCACCATGTGTTTTCCTCCCACGAGACGGGATCACGTTTTTTCTTCTAGAGTGCACAGCTGATTTGGACGGAGGACCCTCCCAGTCACATTTCCTATCCTTTAACGAGGTCTGACCCCACAGTCCTAATCAAATTCCCCCACCTGCTGAGCACAGTGCTGGGTCAGAGCACTGACGGTACAGTTTGCGTGGCAGCACATCACGTGAAATTTCTCAATTGGTCTTGGTTGAAGGCGGGAACATACTTGATTTCACACAATATGTTCTACATAAACTGGTTGTCAATTTGTCAGCAAAAAAAATATATTTTCTGGGGTTGCAGGTCCCAGTGGGCCGGTTTTGGCCTCCATGTCGTATGTTTGAAACCTTTTCTCTAAAACAACAATAACATACGTTTTTTTTGCAACAATGTAATAACAAAAACAACTATTGTGTAAATTAGTTCATATGTTTTACAGACAACATATGATATATTGATTACATGGAAATTTAACCTAAAATAAATTGAACTGGAATGTTAGCAGAACGGAAACTTTCAGAATCAGGATTATTGGGCATTAAATGTGAAAAACAAACTTATGTTTCAGTTTATAAGGAACATTAAGTAAAATAATACCCAGATAATTTACATTTTATCAAGGTAAATCAGTTCGAGGCTTAGTCAGCGAAACGAGAATAAAAAATGTCCAAGGATTTTAATTGTGCTTTATAGTCTGAAAAATACAGTTGGTGATGAAATGTCAAACTGTCCAGGACGTATTCTGCCTTGAATGCAAATGACTGATGGAACTGGCTCCACTCCTACATAGACTTTAAGTGATATCAGCTTCAGAAAAAAAATTTGCTTGAATGGAAATATGCAAAAGTGAACTGTGTGACGATTCATTTTTTTTCTGTATCACAGAAGGTGATGAGACCAAATATGCTCTGGAGCCATGCATGCAGGAAACCCAACCACCTGACTGCGCTCACGTGCAGAGTACCACGGGATGATATGTGCCTGATCTCTGGCCTTCCCTCCCCCACCCCCACCTCTTCCCTCTCTATCAGGCGTAGAGCCAAAACAAAGCTGAGACAGTGAGCAGAATAAAAGGAACTTTAGCTCAGAAAGCTGCTGTAACTGGAATAAGCCATTTAAACCACTGACTTAGCTCCAAGGGCACAAACTGGGCTTTTCTGGCAGCACGAATTACAAATGGACAGTGTGTATTAATAGGAGTGTGTGAACGTCTGTGCTGCAGATTCACGGTGGAGAATCCGAAACATAACTTTTCATTTCAACAAGTCCGGGTCACGTCCGTACGTCCTGCCCTGTTTAGCTGGGACTGAACATAACAAGTCCAGCAGAGTCTGAGAAGTGAAGCCAGTGCAAACAACAGACATTCACTTGCTGTGCGTCCTTAATGAGGCTGCAGCAGCACAGTGCATTCCTGAACCTTATGTGCAGGACAGAACAGAATGGCTGGGGTGGCATGAAGCCAAACCTGCAGAACTAAAGCTGGGGGTCATCAGGAGACACAACAGCCTGACTCTAATTTCACCTATTTTAAAGTTGCTGTGTTTTGTTTTTGGGATTGATCATTTTTCTTGTGTATCAAAAATAGAGCCTTAAAATTAAAAAGTCAAAGTATCACAAGCTTGATAATTTTAATCTTCTCTTTTGGGTAAAAGCGTCTGCTAAATGCATGAATGTAAATGCAAAACCAGGGATGTTGAACACATTTTCAACAGGAGGCCACCTGGCTGTCCAGTTCCCTTCGAAGGAATGGCTGTAACTGAAGAACTTATGTGGTCTATTAACAAATGTTTCTGCAAGTGTTTATTATATATTAAGGTTACTTTGCGGTTTAAATAAAAAGTCAATTCATCAGACTTCCTTAATTGGGGAATGTTTTTTTTAAGCTCCAGTGGGTGTTCCTGCTTTGTGTAACCATGAGCTTGATAATGTTGATCCACCATCTGCTAAATGCATGAATGTAAATGCAGGCCACAGAAAATAACTTGGCGTGCAAAAATTGGCCCGCAAACCTTGAGTTTGTCAAGTAATCTTAAAATAGATCTAACCCCAAAAAAATACTTTTGCAAACATTGATCCTGTGTATTTTTCAATACTAGGTCAATCGCTCTGTAATGGATTCCTTTTGAGTTTGTCCTGCAGCGCTCCTCCCCCGCTCAAATCCACATCAGGCTGCATGTTTACATCACGGCTCTATGTGAAAAAGTGACAGAGTGGGGGTTATGTTGCGTGACTGTCGATCACCGTGTTGGGGTGGTGGGCTCTGGTGTTGCTGTTCCACATCTGGCAGGCAGGTTTCCAGGGAGTGATTCCACAGATGGAGGGAAAAGTGGGGCAGTGAGGGGTCTTGGGCTGAGACCAGCTGACAAACACAACACACATGCACACTGGGCCTTTCAGCAGCAGACTTCATCAGTCTCTCTGTCACCTCCGTGCCCTGCCCTGAACATGTTTACATTTAACCGAGATCAGATGTGCTGTCTCTGAAAAACAAGACATTAACATTTCAGCAGGTCATGTGAAACTGGCAGGATGGTTTGCCACGCTGCCCACGCCAGCTCGATACACGAGACACGCAGGGAAGCACAGACACCTTTTATCTCAGTGTAGAGAAATGTCAGTCGTCTGGGACAAGCTGTTTGTTTTCTGTCACTGAGGCGACCACACCCAACCCCTGCAGAAGTGACACACAGAGAAGTCTCCTACCAACACGTGTTTTTGTGCACAGGAGAAACATGGAGCGCTCACTCGGAAGATTCTGTGTTCACACGCAAACAGAAACTGGATCACTGAGAGGCGGGGCCAGGTTTCCTAGTCAAAGAATTAGTCATAACTCGAGTTTAAACAACAGAAATGTCAAAATAAGACTCTGTTGTAAACTCTAAATTCAATTAAGCATTTTTCCCTGATGACAAAGAGAACAAAAAGAACTCGGGAATGTGAATGCCCTGTGAGAGTTTAGATTTTTTCAAAATCCCTTCCTTGGCAGAGCTCGCCACGCTGACGTAAACGGAGAATCATGTCAACTGCCAGTCAAACGGAGAGATGAAAACAAGGACAGAAACTCACACTTCCCAATGTATTCCCATGTTATTCCATGCCATAAGAAAGACCAAGGCTTTAAGTATGGTACGGTTCCTCTGTTGTTACTGTGGACAGACTAGTACAGACACGTTTATTGTGCTCAATAACACATTCCCCTAAGATGAGGAGCTGTGGCTTTATTATGATCTCTTGTCAATTATTAACATTGGAATAGGAATGAGTTTTCCAGCTTTAATGGCGGATGGAGAAGGAGCAGCAGTTGTACAGTCATGAAATATGAGGGTCACAGAGTGTAATTCTGTTAGTGGAGTTTGTGGGCAACCCCAGGATAAAAATGTTTAACTTGTTAAATGTTTCATACTATTTTCACGGAACGTTTGTTAAGTTGTGGCAGATAAACACCCCTTAATAAAATAAAATTTGCAGTGTTCTAAAACCTTTTCCTCCTTATAAAATCCCGAAATATAGTTGATTGTTATTGTCTTCACTGAGAAGACAATTCCTGATCAAATATAGTTGCATTATTGATGATGGAATCCCAAGTTCTTTTGTTGATATGGGTATGGATCAAGTGAAAGTAATAGCCAGATGGAACCAAACGGAAAGATTATTTCTCTGTGGCCCGGCACCAATTCAACAAACGGACTGGTACCAGTCCCCGACCCAGGGGTTGGGAACCACTGAGTTACTCTATTCTTAAAGTTCATTGAGTGAAGCTAGACATACACTGTGCGACTTTTATTAACATGCTGCTCATACCGTACGAGTGAATCACTAGGGTTAGCATTTTACAGCTCACAATTCGTGTTCTCACACTGTATGATCCAATGCTCGGATGTTATTGAACATCTGGACCTTCATACGCGGCGTGTCCAAACATAATGATGTGTATGGACAAGGAAATGTTTTGACCCAAAGGTGTAGAACCCACAAAAAAAGGTCCAGGAGCAACTTCTGTGATCCTTGTCCAGAAAACTGAATTTCTTACCTAACTCTAAATTCCAGGGAATGTGTTCACTCTGCTGACCTGAATTTCAGCATGCCTGTTCTACATACAGAGCAGTCGGTTGGTAAGCTGCCTCCCAGTCCTCACCTCCTCCACCCGCCTCACCCCCAATCTCCCCTCCCACACGCACACTCCTGCACCTCAGGCACAGATGGTATTTTAAACCAGACCAACAAACAGTTCAACCACTCGTACCTTCTTCCAGCCCTTCTCTCTTTTCCCCTTCACTCTTTACTGTATTTTCTTCTTTAAAAACATTTCACACTGCATCAGCAGTGAATCGGGTTTAGTGACACAGAAACGTGGTGTAGCCTCCAGTAGCGACACCCAAGTGGAATGAAACATCTTCTCACGAAAATCATAGAGTATGTTCACATGCTCAGATGTCTCTGAGACTGTCCTAATGCTGAAAAAACCCCAGGAGAACATGTACAGACATTATCCAAATGTTGGTGAATAGTTTAAGGTCAGTGCCTACAGCTTCAGACCACAGAGTCAGTGTCAGTGACCCTGGGGTGGAGGAACTTCGTGTGACCCTCTCCTCCAGACCTACAGCTGGATTCCCTGAACACAGAGCTTTTTAAAAGTCAAACTCAGTTTGGCTCAGACTCTCATTACATCAACTTTGGTAGATGTATAACATTCCGAACAACCATCAATCTTAAAATATACCACTTTCTCCACCCTATAGTACACGGCAATTAGACCTAGGCGGGCAGTTGGATTACCCTGCTGTGGGCAAAACTGTAAATATATAAGCTTCTGCCAGATTGCTTAAGGTCAAAGCACTACGCTGGAGTTAGTGTCTAGCAGTTCAATCTGTGGTTTTCTCACACCAGGTTCTAACCCAGGCATGGGCAAGCTTTTTCTCTCACCACCCACAGATGGTCCCAAAATTTGACAAGGGTCCAGGTCTTGAGCAACATATTAAAGTGTCCATGTGAGCAAAGATAAACTATAGGCTAAAGTCAAGCATAAAGAATCAATACTAAAAATTATTTTCGTGGTTGTATATTACAAAGAAAAAAAATTTCTAATTGATATACTGGGGAAATACATGTAGCTCCAGGTACAGGTGGCTCCATTTGCCTATTACTTACATTTGATCCATATCCATATAAAAAAAGAACTTAACAATAGAATGGCTAGGATTCCATCATCAATGCAACTATATTTGATTAGGAAATATTTTCTCAGTGAAGACAACAACAATAAACTCAAAATAACACAGAGTCATTGATACACTTTT